>CAUYPK010020167.1:0-36775 GCA_963574355.1 Loris lydekkerianus
TTCCATATAAAACGAAGTATGATTTTTTCAAGATCTTTAAAGTATGACAATGGAGCTTTAATAGGTATTGCATTAAAATTATATATTGCTTTGGGCAGTATGGACATTTTAACAATGTTGATTCTTCCCAGCCATGAGCATATAGCGGAAGATGTTAACAGACAGATGAATATATTTAAACATTTAGCATTTTATTAAAACATTTATTGGTTTTGTAATAAGAAAAATAGCAGCAATATTTTAAGAATTATAATGTAATCTTTGGGCCTTAAAAACAAAAGCAAACAATTTGGTTAAAATTATTTACAGAATTACTTCAATAAAATAATCAAGGAAAATATGTAGAGGAGACAAATGATTAAAAAAATCCAATTCATGTCTGTCTCTCAATTTCATAATTGTATATAAACAATTACCATTGAATCATAGAATGATGCGAAAATGTCAATTTAAATTTTATTTTAAACAAATTAAAATTAACCCATCTTACCATTATCAATCAGATAATTTTCTATCAGATCTAGTCCAGAGGATGTAAGACACTCACCTTGGTTGACTGTATTCACATGACTATTAAGAATGGAGTATCTTTAGAATTACTAAACAACCATCTCGTATTTTCTCTTCCTACTTTTCACGCCCTGATTTCTTTATGTAACCACATATATAAATCATATATGTGCTTACTTCTTTCATTTCTTGGTTTCAAACTGTCTGTCAGGCCTGATGCAGAATTAATGCTATTTAACCCCCTGGGTAAGTTTTTTTCTGTCATAATTTCAGCGCAGTTAAAAAAGTTTTTTGAGAATGCCATGGTGCCTTGCTATGAATTCACCTTTACAGTTTAGAGATTTCCACAGGGTGTCTTCATAGTTCACCCTTTTGGACAAATGACTGGATCATAAGGAGTTAACATAGTTTAAGACTTGAAAGAGAAAAATGTTCCTAGCAAAAAAGGCTCACAGCTAAATAATGAGTGCCAAGGTTGAGGCTGCTCTTTCTTGCTTTAGTGCTGTAGCTGCATTATTCACAACTGCCAATCAGCTAATCTGAAAAGAATTTGTTCTTTGCTGCATTTCTTCTTTATTGCTCCCACCCCACTGGTCTGGTGTACGTTGCCTGCAGCTAGGAGGGTTCAGAAATAGCTCCTAAATAGACAACAAATGCTGGACTGTGAGTCCAAGGGCAGTGGACACTGTGGAGGGAAAGGTCTTTTGCTCACCCCCATTTCCTTTTTCACATTTAGCCTTTGCTACTCCAGTACTGAAAAGCTCAGGGTATTACAAAAAGAGAAATGGCCTGTCAGTTTCTGAAAATTCAACACTGAGCTGTTCCTGAAGATTCACGGTGCAGAACTGGTTGCAAGTGCAAGATATGGGTGGTGGAAAAACTTTCTAGCTTCCAGAAAACAAATTTGAACAATTGGGGACCTGGCCACTGCCTCTGCAGCCGTGCACCACTCCCTGTGAGGTGGGGAAATTAGACATCAAGATGTAGAATTGAAAACAAAGAGCCCCACAGATAAAGCCAGATCCATGCTCTGCTGTTATTCTTGCTTTGGCATTTCGGGTACCCTTAAAAATGCTAGCTATGTTATTATGCCAAAGGTGCGTGTGAGTGTGCACACACAGGCATGTATGAGCAATGTTACCAGACACAAAAATAGATATATGTATAAATAATTGGACAGGTATCTTTTAACCACGCAAGGAGTAGTATCTTAGAAAATTTGATTAATGCCCCAGGGTACTTTTTTCCCCTTGGTATATTCATGAAGCACCAGTTAAGAATGTTGGAATTTATGTAGGTCTACTGGGGCGTAATTATTACTCAGTGCATTAGCAGTAAAAAAAAAAAAAAAAAAAAAATAGAGATTATTGCCAGCTTTTCTCACTTCCAAAGGTAAGCTAAACATTCTCCCAGACTGGGTCAAACGGCTCTGGTTAATTTCTGCACTAATTCACCAAGGGGCCCTGTAAGCGTGACACTGGCTTTTGTTGCAGATATTTCTATTCTGTGAGAACATGGCTGCGGGAGGCTTTTCATTCCAAAACAGAAATTGCTGCATGCACGCACCTGGGGGATGTCTGGCTGGCAGACTCACAGGTAGGTAAAGGCTGTGTAGATGGTGCTTCAGCCAGTTTGCTTTTGCTGCTGTTAGCTCTTGAGCTGAAGTGGAAGGATCTGTTCAGATTGTTGAGGCAGCCTGGATGGGCAGCATGGTTAACTGAGATGCCTGCACCAATTCCATCTTTAATTCCACACCCCTGCAATTACACACCAGTGCTTCCTCGCAATCCCCAGAATTGCTGTCGGCCCCTGACAAACTGAGCACCTCATCTTTCAACAATGCCCCTAAGCTGTCCACACATCTACTCTCTTCCCTGCTTCCCTGCCGCATTCACCCAGGCCTCATTCCTCTCCCTGCCTCAAACCCATCTGTTTGCTTCCTGCCACTCCGCCAAATCCCGTCCCATTCCGTATCATCTCACTCTCCGAGGAGCGCAATGGGACCGCAAGACCGTCAGGCAGTCGCCGCACTGCAGACCACGGGCTGAGGTACAAAGGGTCAGACACAACCCAGCCTCACACCAGCCACGCTGCAGCATGGGCCTACAGAATGGGGCGAGAGCCAGGAACCCAGGGCGGCATCCAGTCGTCCTAACGAGGAAAAGTAATTGAATCATTTGCATCGATAGCTCCTAAAATAGTCACAGCATTTTGATTCTGGGGTGAGAGACAGTTCATTTGTTCAGACAGACCACTGAGAATCCGATGAATTGCATCATTTTATCCTTCTGAATAGATGTGTCTCCCTTGCCACCAGCATGACGAGTATACGTCATTGATGGGCAGTTTTGTTAGAAATGGACTGTATCAGTGTGACTGAGGCATGCATGCGTCAACTGTGACCTGGAGGGTGAGAAGATGGGGAGCAAAGTGAGAGAGCAAAGGGGAGAGAGAGGGAGAGGAAAAACAGAGGGGGGGAGACAGAGGGAGATAGAGGAGAAAGAAAGGGGGGAGAGTGAAGAGGCAGGGATGGAGAGAGGGCAGGGAGAGACCACACCAAGGGAAAACAACTCCAAAGGGCTCGCTGCAGTGCAGTTTTACATACGGGCCTGTAGGAGCAAACAGAATGTTATTAGACCATAAAAGCACATCAGGCTGATTTATGGTTTCTGATCAAGGTTTCTGTGAAAATTACTCTGCATCACCGGCTCAAGGTGACTGCTACCATTAATGTGTGGAAAATAAATGAGATGGGGAGGCTGATAGCAGAGGAAGGGAAGGAAGCACCGAGGCAGTTTATACAGCGCGGGCTCCCCATTTTGCTTTACAGTGCACAGAAGCCTGTCATCAAAATGATTGCTGTGGGGCAGGAAAGGCAATTCTTGGTAATTAGATCTTATGGCATGTCGCTGGCGCTTTCTTTCGACTGTATCAGGATATTAGGACAAATGCTTGCTTTCTGCATACTGCCTTTTCCGTTTTCTGTTCATGTTCACATATGATAGTCTAAATTTAGAGGACAGAATATTGTGATATCGTTATCCTGATTCTATTTCTTTTTAATGGCATTCGTTCTTTCTCTATTGTTCTCCTCGCTGTGTTTTCTTCCAACAGAATTCCTCTCCCCCGAAATAAATCATCTTCCAAATCTGAGACTTTATAAGAAAACTGATACCTGGAAATATATTACATATTATCTGACGGCCACAATAGAGTTCCACGGGCCTTTCCGTTCCCGCCCTGTTGACAATTCACCACCAAAGCATTTCACAGGCGGAATGCCTTGCTGCTGGTTTAGATGTTAACAAACACCACATATCGTCAGCTTTTCATCTGAGATCCGTGTACCTGCTGAGAAAGGCGTGGCCGCTGTTTGCTAGAAGAGGTTCGTCTCCTCCTCTCATCTGTACGTCACTCCTCCTACCCACGACGACGGGTAACGCCAAGACCCTCAGTGGGTGCCGGAAACCACAGATAGCATGGAACCCTAAATACCAAATGCATTTTTCTACACATACATGGCTATAATAAAGTTTAATTTATAAACTAGGTATGTAGCCAAGCACAGTGCCTCACACTTATAATCCTAGCACTCTGGGAGGCCGAGGCAGGATTTCCAGATCAGCCTGAGGCAGAGCAAGACCCTGTCTCTAAAAACAGCTGGATGTTGTGGTGGGCACCTATAGTTCCAGCTACTCAGGAGGGTGAAGCCAGAGGATTGCTTGAGCCTAAGAGCTTGAGGTTGCTGTGAGCTAGGATGCCATAGTACTCAACACAGGGAGACTGTCTCTAAATAAATAGATAAATAAGACACAGTAAGAGATTAACAATAACTAATAATAAAACAGAAAAATTATAGTAATACACTAATAAAAGCTGTGTGAATGTGGTCTCTCTCTCTCTCAAAAACCTCATTGTAAGTTTGGCACCTGTAGCTCAGCAGCTAGGGTGCCATCCACAAACACTGGAACTGGCAGGTTTGAACCCAGCCCAGTCCTACCAAACAACAGTGACAACTACAACTAGAAAAAGAAACCTCATTGTACCATGCTCACCTACCTTCTGAGCACAGTTGAGCACGGGTAACTGAAACAGCAGAAAATGGAACCCCAGAGGGTGCAGGGAGAGCCACTTTATTGGGTATCAGCATATTGTTTTAGCATTGGGGATTATAATCTGTTACTGAATTCTAACTCTACATGCCCATAAAGAACACTTCTTGAAGCAAAACTGTATAATCTAAAAAGTTGAGTCTCTGAATCCTTTTGTTGCTGCCCAATCCTTGGCTCTTAACATGTGCCCTCTGGTGCTTCTGCCAGCTTTGCACATCTGGAACGTGTCAGAGTCTATGGTCACAGCTGGAGGCTGCTATGGGGATGGCCACAGCTGCTGGGGGGATGGCCATTCAGAGGCATGGCTTCCAGGAAACACTTTCCTTTTTTTTTTTTTTTTTTTTTGAGACAGTCTTACCCTGTTGCCCTCAGTAGAGTGCTGTAGCATCACGGCTCACAGCAACCTCCAACTCCTGGGCTTAGGTGATTCTCTTGCCTCAGCCTCCCGAGTAGCTGGGTCTACAGGCACCTGCCACAACGCCTGGCTATTTTTTTGTAGCAGTTTGGCCAGGGCCAAGTTTGAACCTGCCACCCTTAGTATATGGGGCCTGTGCCCTACCCATTGAGCAACAGGTGCCGGCCCTGCTTCAAGGAAACTCACAGGCAGAGGAACACTCATCCCATCTAGCCAAGAAAGGACAGAGACCTGTGTTCCACCACCTCATATTTTTAAATAAGTTTTCATTTTAGTTACACATCTGACTCTCTCTTCCCATATTTATATTACAGCAAGGCTGGATTTAGACTTTTGTCCCAGTACACACACACACACACACACACACACGCACACACATATCCTGGAATATAAGCCAAAGCAAATATTCAACACTGATGCTTCCTACACATAACATTTAAGAATCTGTTTCAAAATCTTAAACATTGTAACCACCCTACTCCCAAAATACAGACTATGAAAAGTTTTAATGAAGGCTGAAGATCCTAATATCCATACATTATACATTCCCCAAAAAAGCTGCCACTCACATCATCTCATTAAGTCATCACAACAGTGCCAGGAAATCACTAAGATCGTTACAATTTCCGTCTTACAGATAGAAGCGCAAGCTCAGAGAAGGTAAGTGTTTTGCCTGAGAGCATTTCACTCACAGCAGTGGTGCCAGCTCTCATTTTCCTTAGCTTTATCCAGGTAGGATATTAGAGTTTTTAAAAGAAAACAGATGGGTGTTTATCGCAGTGGCCCTGCTGCAGGCAGAGCTCTCCGCAAGGTTCCCAACCTCTATGTTTTCCTTGGTTTGTTCAACTTTATCCAGACAAGAAATTGTCTGTAGCATCTTCAAGTACTATTTTATCTTACTTCACAGCCTTCCTTATGCACCACACTATTCAGGGATGAGGGTAACTCATCCAGTCACTATTAACATCCTGGAAACTAGGAAAAGGACTGTTTCCCCCAGCTACTGTCCCTCTCTTCTGAAATACACATATACACATGTGAGCAAGTGGCGTACGCCTTACACACACATCACATCGCTTGCTTTCTTTCTCTCTGTGTCTCTGTCTCTCTTTCTTTCTTTCTTTTTTCTTTTTATTTTTTTTTTTGAGACAGGGTCTTACCATGTCTCCCCGGGTAGAGTGCTTTAGCATCACAGCTCACAGCAACCTCAAACTCTTGGACTCAAGCAATCCTCTTATTTCAACCTCCCAAAGTATCTAGGGCTCCAGGTACACAATACCTCGCTAGTTTTTCTTTCATTCTTTTTTTTTTTTTTTTGTCTGAGACAGAGCCTCAAGCCGTCACCCTGGGTAGAGTGCCATGGCATTACAGCTCATAGCAACCTCCAACTCATGGGCTCAAGCAATTCTCCTGTCTCCGCCTCCCAAGTAGCTGGGACTACAGGCACCTGCCACAACACCTGACTATTTTTTCATTGCAGCCGTCATTGTTGTTTGGCAGGCCCAGGCTAGATTCAAACCTGCCAGCTTAGGTCACAGGCACCGAGTCTAGTTTTTCTATTTTTAGTGCAGATGGGGTCTGGCTCCTGCTCAGGTTGGTCTCAAACTCCTGAGCTAAAGTAATCTGCCCACCTTGGTCTCTCAGAGTGCTAGGAGTGAGCCATTGCACCCGGCCCACATTTCATTTAAAAGAGAAAACTTTAGGACATGAAAGAAGCCAAAAATCTTAGAAATATATGGGCATCTTGAAATGCCTGTTTCATTTTAAGATTAAAATTTAGATCTGAGATTAATTAATAAACTTCATGCAGAGAAGAGGGAATGTCCAAAGGTTCCAGAGAGATGTGTACGGAAGTTAAGGCATCATCAGAGACGTCCCGGATTGCTACTGCTTGATGGTTAGGACACACCCCGAAAAATAACAAATCTGATGACTCTCCCCTCAGTAGGGTCAAGCCTCACTTACGCAGCTTCATTTCACTTTGTGGGAACTGCTTTTTGTAGCAAAAGATCTGTGAGTTGATCATCAGGAAGGTGCAGTTGTAAACTCAGTATTTGGAATTCAGCCTTCAATGAGAATTTGGGAACATTATAAAGAAAGAAAATAAGCCACAATCTTGCTTAAAAAAAAAACTAAATGTTTTCTTTTCGCTTCTGTATGAGAAGTGAGTAGTTGATTAATCACAGATCTTTCTCACCTCTAAAAAAGTCCTTTTCATCTCCATCCATGTATACATGAAAGAGGTAAAGTCTCCATCTTTCTTTGAGGCTGCATAATATTCCATGGCGTACATATATATATGGAAGATATTCTTCTTAGTAAAGTATCTCAAGAATGGAAGAAAAAGTACCTAATGTACTTAGCCCTACTATGACACTAATTTAGGGCTTTCACATGAAAGGTATAACACAGTTACAACCTAAGAATAAGGGGAAGGGGGAAAGGGAGGGGAGGGAGGGGGGAGGTGGGTGGAGGGAGAGGGATTGGTGGGATTGCACCTGTGTTGACCTTTATAAATATTTTTTGATAAATTCACCAGTTCAGCTTTGACTAACAAGGATGAGTCAAACTAATTGGACTGAAATTCACCCTAGATGCTTTAGCACAGAGGTGAGAACTGATATCACCTTATTCCACAATCATGTCTTAAGTGAAAAACACCCCAAACTGCTATTTTAAGTCTCCAGGGTTTCCCATCTCTATGTCATAACCAGCCAACTAGCTACTCAAGCCCATATTCTGAAAGATATGTTTCATATTTCTTTTTCAAATTTCACCTTTTACATGTCATTCATCACATGCTAACATTTTTGCCTCCAAAATGTAGTAAATCTGCTTACTTTTTACCACCTCCAAGGCCACAATACTAGTCTAAGCTACTATCGTCTCTCACCAGGACAACTCAATAAACTTAACTGGTGTTGCTTCTACTCCTATCTCTCTTTAATCTGTACTTCAAACTGCAGCAGGAATTGTCTTTGAGGAAGTCATCAGTAAGATCATATTTACTCTTACCCCTTGCTCCCCATTTTCTAGCAATGGTAACCTCCTTTTAGTTCCTAAAAAAGCGAAATTCTTTCCCATAGTTGAGAAATTTGTCCACTCTGTTCCTCGATGGGCCTGTTGGAATATCTAGAGAAGCTTCATAAAGTCAGTGTCTAATGACTGTAATCCTAGCACTTGGGAGACTGAGGCAGGTGGATTGCCTGAGTTCATGGGTTCAAGACCACCCTAAGCCAGAGCAAGACCTTGTCTGTAAAAAAAATAGCTGGGTGTTGTGGTGGGCACCTGTAGTCCCAGCTACTTGGGAGGCTGAGGCAAGAGAATCTCTTGAGCCCAAAAGTTTGAGGTTGCTGTGAGCTATGACACTACAGCACTCTACTGAGGGGGACAAAGAGTTACTCTGTCTTAAAAAAAAAATCTCAGTGCCTGAGCTCTGATTTGACAGATAGGTAGGATTCCCACAGAGAGGGACAATTTATTTTAAGATCACTATATATAAAGTTTCCTAATTGATCTGGGAGTTTTGTTCAAATTATTAATTTGAATTTGGAAGAATTTCATATTGTTATCCACTCTGATTAATCATTTCAAGGTGTTTTATCCTGTTAATAAATGTTATTTTTTGAACTTTGAACTTTTTCAACTTTTGGCTATTGAACCTTATCTACTGCACTAGTACTTTGTTTTCACTGTTACACTTGAATAAGGAGTCAGGAGCAAATTATTAACATAAATCATTAAGACTGATAGTTAACAATAACTATAAAATTTATTCCTTTTCAACAGCTTCACAATGGCTTCCAGCCAATAAACCATGAACCTAATATAGTATGAAATATTTCCTTCCTGTGGAATCGATTGCATGCTAATTTTTGTTAACCTGGGAAATTATTCCTCTGAGTAAACTGACACTTGTGGAAAAATATTTATTCATTTAGGCTACCCGTGCTCTGTTTAATGTATTGAAATAGTAATTTACAGAGTGGTACCTTATTGGCCTCGGAAATTTAAAACAACTCCCAGACTGCCTGACACACTCATTTTGTTTTCATCACCTCGTATACCAGCAAAACAATCCAAAGCCAAATGTTTGATTGGATTATACAAGTTTTTGCTAATATATTTGACATCCAATTAGCATTTTTCCTAGGTTAATGATAAAATTGGTTTGTACTGCTTGAAGTCACACCAATTAAGAGAAAATAGGTAAGAGATGTGTGCATATGTGTGGCTGTGTGTGGGTTGCGGCAAGGGTGAGTGCAAGGTTAGAGGAACAGTTAGAAAGCCTGTTTAGACTGTCAGTGCTTCTGTAGATAATCCATTGTTTGCATAATCCACTTTTAGATTTTACAACATTAAGTAAAACCCTAATTTCGTGCAACAGGTTAGGATTAAGGTCGTGTACAAGAGATTGTCCATAGAAGGGGGAGGGAAGGCCTTAATGTGCATAAATATTATAAAGCTGGGTAGAATTTCAAGGGAGGTTGAATTTCCATTAGAAAACAATTGAGACCACTCACAACTCCCCACTTTTGTGTCATTCATCTACCATGACTACCACCACTATGACAATCAGCTCCTGTTCTGATACATGGCAGAGGAAGGCAAGAAGGTGAGAGAGTTAGAGCAATAAGGTGATGTAATTAGTTTTCTTGGTGACAAAGATACAATTGAGCCAATAGATGTGAATCTTTTTTTTTTTTTTTTTTTTTTGTGAGACAAGTTCTCACTTTGTTCCCCAAGCTAGAGTGCAGTGGTGTCATCACAGCTCGCTGCAACCTCAAACTCTTAGTTAAAGTGATCCTTCTGCCTCAGCCTCCTGAGTAGCTGGGACTACAGTTTCCTGACACCATACTTGGCTAGTTATTTTTTATTTTTAGTAGAGACAGGATCTTGCTCTTGGTCAGGCTGATCTACAACTTCTCAGCTCAGGGGATCCTCCCACCTCAACCTCCCAGAATTCCGGGATTACAGGCATGAGCCACCATGCCCAGCCTAATGTGATTCTTCCTTAGGACCAGCACAAGCAGGGCAGAAGCTGAGAGACAGGAAGACCTGCTTTCACAATCTTAACAGGGGCAGGAACACATTTCTTATACCCTTCCAGACAGAGACCACTGTGGTGTGTATAGTGGAATTACAGTTGTCCCCATAATCTCACTCACTCACTCACAGCTTGAGAAACCTTGCCAAGATCATTCCAAAGAACCAGGAATTTAACAAAAAAGGCTCAGAGAAGCCCAGGAAAAGATAAATCCCTTCAATTAGCAGCTATTTCTTTCATGGGTTCTGGATAAGCTTCAGTTTCATGATACTTTTAAATAACTGAATTCATTGGCCAGCTGATAATTTCATTCACTCATTCTTTTATTCCACCAATATATGCCTTCACACATCATCTAACAATGGGGGGCCCTTCTGAGAAATGTGTCATTAGGTGATTTTGTCATTGTGTGAACATCATGGTGTACTTACACAAACCTCCATGGCCTAGCCTACTACATGGTGTAGCCTAGCACTCCTAGGCTACCAACCTGTGCAGCATGTTACTGTATTGAATACTGTAGGCAATTATAACACAATGGTAAGTATTTGTGTATCTAAACATGTGAAAGGTATAGTAGAAATGCATATAATCTTATGGATGTATGTGTGTGTATATGTGTATATATTAAATATCTATAATCTATCAATCTATCATCTATCTATTGTATCTGCCAGGCAATCTGAGGTCCTGGAGATAGAGAAAAGCTGTGGTCTCTGTTTCTAAGAGCTTCTTACTCCAGTGGGACACCAACAAGTAGATGAGGACAACATAGGGCACAGAGTTTAGCTCTGGTTCTCTGGTGGGAACAACAAGGCAGAGAGCAGTGCGACTGCCTGTGAGGGAACCCTCTAGGGCAATGGACACACAACCAATGAGAATGTAAACTCTCTGCCTTACCTGAGTAGTGCAGGGAAATTAAGGGAAAATGCTGATAGACAAGAGCAGACGATCACACATTAAGTGACAAGAAAGGCATGGTGGCTGATTTCTACATGATTTATTCATAGAGAAAAGAAAGAAAGAAACAGTAAAGTCTTTGGGGTTCTACCCAAGCCATTGATGACAGAAAGGGAAATTGATAATCCCAAAGCTTGGTTAGAAAGTACCCTCAAGCTTCTGAGAAGAGATGGGGGGCTGCAAGAAGTATAGGAGTCCTGCCGCCTGCTGAGCCCTGGGGAGCCAGATCTGGGTTGTCCACGGAGGGGCTGCCCTGGGACCTTTTGAAAATGTTTCTCTTTAGTCCCAAATTACTTGGAAGGTTTTTGGCTTGTTTAGACTCTTTTAAAAAAACAAAAAGGTGATCTCCATGACAAAATGGTGCATGTGTTTTTGAAAAAGCTGTCGCAAGCTGTCAAGATGATTTAGCAGATTCAGAAGAGCCTGATAAATTCCTCATAGCAAGTATCAAGGGAGAGGTGCCTTTGAGTTTCCAGCCTTATGCTACAGATGCTCTGAATGGTGAGCTTCCAAAGAAACTTTTGGAGTATCTAATATTTCTGAGAAAAGCATTCTGGTTCCCATTTTACAACAACACAGAGGCAGCCTTAGCAACTAATGGATTTCACATCTGGAAAAGGAGAAAAGAACGAAATATTTGGCCAATGACTAAAATATTTCCACATCATCTGGCCTTCAAAAGATCACCTATGAGACACTTCAGTTTTAGAACCGTACAAGTTAAATAAAGTAAGTAATTAATTCAAACTCTATTACTTTGGGAATACTTTTCAATATTCTGCCTAGTGTAGATTACACCAGGGAAAACGTAGAGTTGAATCAGGTGTCTCAGCCACATAAGCTTGCCACTGCATCTGCTTTTTGAAAGAGAGAGGGAATTAATTTAATTTTAGGAAGGCCTCCCAGGGCTCCAGAAGGAGTGGAGCAGAAGGGACCAGCATTTTTGTTCTTTTCTGAAGGATTTTAATTTCTCTTCTGAGTATCCAAAGGGACTCTAAAATGCCCTCTGAAGCCCTTCTCTGTCATCCTTAAAACCTCTGTGCTGCTTTCTTCTTCTAGAGCCCAGGGAATGAAGACTAGAACAGAATAAGCATGGAGCACAAAGGATTTGTATTGATGACTCTATATTGATTTACATAGGTCTGAGTGTCAAGGAAAAAAATTATATTGAAACAATTCATAGGCAATTTTCTAACCGTCGGGGTTCAGGTGCTCAACAAATCCTCAGTCAAGGTGGATTTGAGATCAGTGTGACATCCCTTTTGAGGGCATGATTCACCTTTCTGTTCAACAATTTTTGGCGACCAAGTAAGAGGGGCCTAGATGGATTACTCTCTGGAGTACCAGCCTGAGAACTTGAAGGGCAGTATTTGAAGATATTTTTGACATTAACAACATCCCTTTGGGGAATCTTACCATTTTGACTTGAGCCTGAAAGAGATTTGATCATCGAACTACACCTTATAGATGATTTTGAAACAGACTTAAACCAAGGAGTTGATGTTAACTTCAAGATTGATTACAGCTGCATTGCACCTGAGCTCATTTTGCACGGTCACTTTATCCAGGGCATTATCTGCCAGAGGTGAGTCAGCCAGTGTCTTGGTCCTGCTGCATTTTGTCTTGTCCTAATCTTCCATTTTCCCTTCCTTTGTCTTTCTTCTTGTGTTTGCCACAGGAAGATGATAGCACCCTAATATTAATTATAAATACTTGTTATGTGCCAGATATCATCCTACATGTCTTGGATACATTACATGATTTAATTTTCTAAAATCTCAATGAGGTTGGTCTTATTTTTCTTTCCATTTAGCAGATGAAGATACTGAGACTTAGTGAACTGCTGGGCTATCCAGCAGGTCCAGAAGAGGGGAGAGCAGGGCCAGCCTGACTCTGTCCCTGGGGCTGAGCGGGATGGTGAGCATCGCGCCCGAAGAGGAACACATGGAGCCGGGAGTCTGTCGAAGCAGGAACTCAACTTTATTGCGTCAAGCAGCTGCTTATATAGAGCGTGGGGAAGGGGCGGGGAAAGGAGGCGGGGGATGAGGTGCGTGACAGGGTTGGGCCAATGGCATGGCACCAGTTGGCTGTATCTAGGTAGAGGCTGTTTCAGGCCGGGCCTTGCTGAGTCATTGCTACGCGGAAGTAGCTCAATGGATCTACTTCTAGTCAGGCTCAGGAAGTTGCACTAGGCCTCAGACACATGGCAGGGTCCAACAGTGAACGAAAGTATTTTGCTATATTTGTCACCTTCTGCTGAGGTTACAAACAAAGAATCCCAATATCTCTGGGTCTAAATCAGAGTCTGGAAAATATATTTTTTCTCTTTAAAGAGCCAGATAGTAAATATTTTAAGCTTTGCGGATCATACAGTCCATATTGTAGCACAAAGTCAGCCGTTTATACTGTGTAAACAAATAAACATGGCTGTGTTCCCCAAAAACTTTATTGATGGATATGGAAGGGTATATTTTACATAATGTTCATATGTTATACAATATTATTATTCTTTTGGTATTTTTTCAACCATTTATAAATGTAAAAACCATTTTTTCCCACAAGCTGTACAAAAACAGTGGTGGGCTGTATTTGCATATTTGTCCCTGCAGGCCATAGTTTGTGGATCCTTAACTTAAACTCCCATTTATTCCTGTTTACATTGTATGAAGGGTGCAGTTCAGCTGCTGATCTGCTGGGCTTTATCCAGTTTGGCTGTGCTTGGCTCCACAATTCTCATTCTGGAACCCAGGCTGAAAGAGTAGTCACCACGCAGGGCATGCTATTTTCATAGGACAGAAGAAAGAGGGACAGAGCCAAATTACGTAGGGTCATTGTCCTAGTCCATTTGGGCTGCTGTGCAAAAATTATTATAGTCTAGGTAGCATAGAAACAAGAGGCATTTATTTCTCATGCTTCTGAAGGCTGGAAAGTCCAAGATCAAGGTTTTGGCAGGTTCAGTCTCTGGTGAGGGCCTGATTTTTGGTTCACAGAGGGTGCCTTCTTGCTGTGTCCTCCCATAGTGGAAAGGGAGAATGAGCTCCCTTAAGCTTCTTTTATTAGGAAACTGATCCCGTTCCCCAGGGCTCTGCCTAATCACTTGCCAAAGGCCCTACCTCCTACTACCAACACCTTTAGTGTTAGGATTGCAGCATATGAATTTGGTGGGGACATAAACATTTGACCTTTGCACCCGTTTAAAGCTTGCCTGTGCTTATACACAGTATATGATATATCCACTCGGTCCATTTGCCAAAGCAGGTTATAGGCTAAGTCCAAAGGCAACAAGACAGAAAGGGAAGCCATGTTCGCAGAGGGGATGTATCACTGCAAACTAGTAAACTAGAAATACAATTTCCCATTTGGAATAAGACTGTATGATGAGACTTGAGGTCCAGGCTTTCATACTCCCTAAGTCTGTGCTGTTAACC
The DNA here is from genome assembly GCA_963574355.1 of Loris lydekkerianus. Taxonomy (NCBI): domain Eukaryota; kingdom Metazoa; phylum Chordata; class Mammalia; order Primates; family Lorisidae; genus Loris; species Loris lydekkerianus. The sequence goes on from CAUYPK010020167.1 coordinate 14,473, forward strand.
ACTGTACTATGCTGCCTCCTCTTTGCTAGGCCTTTGCTTCCCCCACCTCCTTGACACTGCTCTTTATTACCTGTCCCCTTCTGTTCATTGTAGCTTTCCCATACTAGTTCTCCTTCCCTTCTTGGTTGTTCTCACTGTGCTCTCAGCCTTTACCACGCTGCATGGATTTCCTTGCCGATTCTGTTCTCCTCCTGACCAAGACAGCAGGACCAACTTGCTGTGTCCCTCAGACCACGAAGGCACCCACCCAGGATCCCCTCCCCGTGGTTTTCTGTTTTCCCTCGCATGAACCATGGAAAGGGCTGTTTCTCTTCCTCAGGACGCCTGCACCTAACACTGGGAAAGGTCTGAATTCCTGGCAAAGGACACCAGGAACAAGTTTCAATTGCTCTGCCGACCTTCTCCCTATCATTCTCCCTTCCAGGAAACATAGCTGACATTTGTATCAGGCTTTATAGTTCACAAAGTCTCTTCCCTGTGTCACTCCGCTGGAACTCGATAACCATACCTAGAGGCAGACAAGATTCTTACCATTTTACAGACCAAGAAACTGAGTCTGAGAGAGAGTTCAAAGTTTTCTTGAAGATCATGGAGTTATTTAATGATTTGGTTCATTAATGGTGAAGCTGGAACTCAAACCCGGGGCTCATTTCACTTACTCAGAAACACACCCTGTCTTTGATGTTTCCTGGTTTCCTCCCTTTGAAGCATTTCTACTACCACTATGAGGCAGGATTAGAGTCTTTCCTCCCCTGGGATTTCAAGAACCTTAAAAGGACTGGCAAAGTGAGGTTTAACTCTTTACTGTACACTGTGTGAAGACTAAATAAAAAGTCATACTTGAAGGTAGAAAATTGTGATTGCTAATACACTTGGAGTCCTAGAGTACCTATTCTCTGAGCCATTACATCCTTCAGGGTCTGGTTTAATGACATTTCCTATGTGAAGCCCATTTCCATCTTCCCCAGTAGAGGAATAAGTCATCTTTTCTTCTGTGTTCTCATAGTCCCCAATCCCCCTTTTCCCATAGACTCTATTGCTTTGTGTTATAATGGTTTATTTGCTAGTGTGTCTCTCCCACTAGGCCTTGTGATCACAGACTTTATCAGCTTCCCCTTTGTACTCCCCCATCACAGCAGTTATTCCTTTGTCTTACACTTACCTGGTCGCTTGCCTGTCTGCTCCACTGAACTCACAGGACAGTCACCCCACCCAAGTTTTTACTGTTGTACATTCATGCTTATATCAGGCATTGCTCCTGGCACATGGTGGATGTAAATAGCTAGTGAATGTTAGGCTTTGGTTATTTTCCACTTTGATCCACCGTATAGTTGTAATTAGACATAGTGAAAACCACTCTTTCCTACCCCAGTATTTTGGAAAAGCAATCAAATAAGCCAATTTGGTGAGCAGATAGAAAGGTGGCTTCATTGTTATCTGGTTGGTCTCAACCCCAAGGGTTTGGATGCAGATCAGAGAAGCAGAAGGTCTTGACTTCAATTCTAGGGATCACAATCAAATGTTAAGGTTTCTTCTGTCACACTGTGTAGTCCCTTGAAGCCAGCAAGGGAAGCACTTAGTAAAAGCTGATAGGAGAATGGAGAGGAAGACGAAAATCATTCCAATTCTTTTTTGTTTCTTACTCTTATTCCAGTCATCTGAGCAATACACTACCTAGAACCGTGAAAATCTACAGCATAGCATTGGAAAGGTAAAAAAGGACAACCCCTTTTATCCTCTTGCTTTTCAATGATGTTTCTACCTACAAGCACTGAGTTCTGAAGCAAACCTCGGTTTGATATTAATAAGTTCTAATCACTTTAATTCACATTTTTCCTGTACAATGGAGAACCATGTGCTTGTCCATGTAAGCCCAGTTTCCCCCCATCTGTATGTGAACTCCAGTTAAAATTCTTAGGAAACTCTTTTAGCCTGCTGAGCATAATCTATTCAAGCTCATGTTTGTCAGAACTTACCAGAAGCTTTGTGTCTTACAGTAGACCCTCAGTATAATTCAATATGTGTTGAAAAAAGTCATGTTGCTTAGGCATGGTTAAAATTAAGAGAAAGCAGCTTTTATCCAATATGGTCAGAAATGCATCTTACAGACGGCATGCCACTTTAAATAAGCAGCCCCTATATTGTGCAAAAACACCCACATCTACTCCCTCAAACCTCAGTGCACTTCACTCATTCTATATTTTGTCATCATGGGCAGACAGAGAAATTCAAGCCACGATGCATGATTTAGCAGATGTTTTGCAAAAGGTTCCATTTTTCTGGCCATCAGCACATGTGGAGCTGTCAGGAGCCCTGTAAAGATTTTACAAGCCTTATAAGTCATAGTTTATTGAGGCAGGGATGGAATTTAATATATCATCATGGTTCTGGAAGTTCCCTCCTTTTTGTCTTATATAGTCTATAGCTTTATTTACCTTTAAACCAAAAATGTTGGATATAAAAGTGAACAGGCAAAGCTCCCTATTGGCGCCCCTGTGTCATTGTTGCAAGATGGCAACACTCTCACTTTCTTCCTCAAGACGGCTGTGATCAGCAGGGCAAATCAGTATCTTAGCCAGGTTTTAGTTCATTTTATTTTACTTTAGAGGAAGTGTTCCTCAAACTTTCTTAATGAGCCTAAAGTTTTACAAAATTACCCAGCAATCCCATTTTACCAAAATGGTTATGCTGCATGAAGTTCTAATCATGGCAAAAAGAGTTTGGGTGTTCCAAGTTCTTATAGCACTTACCAAAGCTGGGCTACAAAAGCAACATACAAAGCTCTGTGTAAAATCTAAGATTCCAAGCAACTGGGATGCCTGGCCAGCTTAGAGTTCATATATGTTGAGCTTCTTTTGCTAAACTTGAGGAGTATGGGGGTAGATTCATTTGTAGCATTGGAAAGAAGATAGAACAGAAATTGCAGCCGCCATTTGTTGAGCACATGGCTCTCAACAGCTTTGTGAGATAGATGTCTTTTTTTTTTAAGTCCTCATTTAATAGGTGAGGAACCTGAGGCTTTGAGAGATGAAGCACCAGAGCTAAGATAACACTTCAAATCTTTGACAGACCAAAACTTGGATTTCTTGGCTTTATGCTATACAACTTTCCACTTAAGCTAGAGGTGGGATGATCTGGACTAAGCTTGAAAAGAGTGAGTCCATGGAGTCAGACAGATGTGGGTTTAAACCCCCTCAGGTAGAAATGCTTTTCCCTGTCCTTGTTTTCCACCAATAGCCATTTCTTCTTTAAAGTTTTCCCCCCTCCCCACCCTTCTTTTTCTCTTTTGCCCTCAGCAACTACATATGTCACTGCCCTCCTTCCTCTGAATCCCTGGAGCACATTGTTTGTAACTCTTTAGATCACAGATTGTTACATGTGAATTATAATAATTTGTTCATTTTTTTAATTTTCTATACAAGCTATCTTTGGGAATCTCTTATGTGCAAGGCCATGTGCTCAATATTCTCAGGACTCAGGAATAAAATACATTCAGGCAATGCCTACAAGGAGCTTACCCTCTAGTAAGGCAAATTCATAAGAATAATAAGTGGAGCTCTTTACTAAGAAACCATTATGTGCCAGGTCCTGTGTTAGGCATTTTACAGGTATCTGTCCAATTGATTCCTTCCAACAGTCCTGTGAGACAGATATTATATATCTCATTTTCTTTTTTAATGTTCTTTTTATTTTTAAAACAACGTTTGTTTTTGTTTGTAATAATAACTACGAATCCCATTTTCAAGGTGAGGAAACAGGTTAAGGGAGGTTAAATGACTTCCTCCTGGTTACACAGCTCCTTAAATGGAGAAGCTTGGATTGAAGGCCAATGCTGGTTGCCATGTGCCATGTTTGCTTCTTCACTTCACTGTCTCTCTGTAGAGTACCAGATAGAAAGTGAGGGAATGTGCCAGGAGAGAGGTACAGCAAATATGCTATGGGAGTTCAGAGGAGGAACAAAGTTCTCATACTGGTCTTTTTTGCACTGCTCCTTTTCTCTCCTCCCTTCATCCCCCAACCACAGGAATTGAGGACTCAAGTATGGAGACTACCTTTTTTCATCTCTGTGTCCTCAGTGCCTGGCCCAGTGTTTTGAGCACATGGCAGGTATTCAGAGATGTGGGTGGAATTGAATACAGTGACTGTTTGCAGTAAGGTGGGACATTTGGGAGTTGCTCCACATCACATATCATTTGCTCCCCAACTACAAACTTCCTGGAGACCTCTACTTGAGCTTCCTCACATGTATGGCTCTGGGGGATATAGTCACAAAGGTAGAGAGGGGATTTAATATACAACATTTCATTGTGGATTTTGCTGATTTTTATTAGCTACATTTCTATGATTTGGGAGAGGAAATTTTGTACTTAAACTTCCTTTGTTCATGGAAATGTTGACTTTTCAATAAAGGTATGCTTAAGTGAGACTTAAGGGAAGCCATTTCCTTTCATATTTATTTTCCAAGATAAATACTGGAAATTCTGTAATGATTTTGACTGTTGAATGCAGTTAGGAGGCAATGTAATATAGAAGGAGTAATATGTGTATGGTATCATGGTCAAACATATAGGCTTCAGATTCAGGTAGGTATGGGTTTGAATTCTACCTTTGCCACTTAGCAATTGTGGAACCTTGGAAAAGTCATTTAGCCTCCCTGAACCTCAGTTCCTTCATCTTTAAGACAAGGTTAATGATAAGAGAAAATATTTGCAAAGTATACGTAAAACAAGAAGTTAATATCCCAATTACATAAGGAATGTAAACAACTCAATAGCAAGAAAACAAATAAACTGATTCGAACGTGGGCAAAGAACCTGAATAGACATTTCTCAAAAGAAGACATCAAAATGGCCAATAGATACATGAAAAAATTCTCAGCCTCACTAATCATCTGGGAAATGCATATTAAAACTGCAATGAGATATCCCCTCACCCTTGTTAGAATGGCTTCTATCAAAAAGACAAAAATTGACAAGTCACCACCATGAGAAAAAGGGGACAATAGTACACTATTGGTGAGACTGTAAATTGGTATAGTCATTATGGAAAACTATGGAGGTTTCTTAAAATATATATAAGATAGAACTTCCATATGATTCAGTAATTCTACTTCTTGGTATATATCCAAAGGAAAGGAAATCAAGAGTTACCTGCACTTTAATGTTCATCTCAGCATTTTTCACAGTGAGTAAGATATGGTATCAACCTAAGCATCCACTGATAGATAAACAGGTGAAGAAAATACAACACACAAACACACACACAATGGAATACTATTTGACCTTCAAAAAGACATAAATTCTGTCATTTGTGACAACATGGATGAACTTAGAGAGCATTATGTAAAGTGAAAAAAAGCTAGGCACAGAAAGACAAACACTGCATGATCTCACTCATATGTGGAAGCTTAAAAAGTGAACTTGTAGAAAGTAGAATGGTAGTTACCATATGCTAAAGGTGGGGGTGAGAGAGGGAATGGGGAGATATTATTAATAGGATACACGGTTCCAGTTACATAAGAGGAATAAACTCTAGTGAACTAATGTACTACATGATAGTATTCAACAGATGCATTCCTTCCTATACACTTTTATACACATGTGAAAAGCACAAGTCATTTTCCTAATAGAAATGTGCCGAAGAATACACAAAGAAAGAATTTTTCTTTTTCTTTTTTCTTTCTTTCTTTCTTCATTTTTCTTAATTTCATAGCAATAAAAGAAAGGCATTGGGAACTCTGGGAAGATAAGTTGTGCTGTAAGTGCTGTAAGTGTAAAAAATACAATCTCCTTAAAAACTACAAAAAATTGCAAGTGAAAGGGTGCACTGTAGATAATTAGGCTGGGAAAACAGAAATAAACTAACACTGTCTCAGAGAAATCTGGACATATGGCACCCTGTATAGAAGTTATGAATGGAAATTTTCAAGTCAAACGGATCATGAGTTAATTGAGGGTGTGTTTCACTCTCCTTTTCTACATCTTTTTTATTGTGTATGCTTTATGGAGTAATTAAATCCCAGTGGTGAGCAAAACTGACAAAAATCCCTGTCCTCATGGAGTCTTGCATCTGGGGTTGGGTTGGGAATGAGAAGAAAACAGACACACATAACATTGGCTACTGTCACATGTGTCAGGAAGGAAAAGAAGAGGCTGCTAGTCAGGGCTAATGGTAGTGGGAGGTGACATGAGCTACTTTACATTAGGTGATCAGGGAAGTCCTTTCTGAGGAGGTGAGACTTCAGCTGAGATCTAAAGATGGAGAAAGAGGCACAAGAAGAGAAGGGGAGGAGTATTCCAGGGGAAGTTAATAGCATATGCAAAGACCTGAGGCAAGAGGGGAAAACTAAGAGTCCATTTTGCCTGTAGAGTAGTGAGCTATGAAGACAATAAAACAGGATGATGTGATAGGAAGCGACAGGGGTGGGGGAAGGGGCAGGTCCTTTAAATAAGGGGTTATGGAAGGCCTCTTTGAGGAAAAGACATTGAATTAAGACCTAAGCAGAGACAAGAAATCAGCCATGCAAAGATCGGGAGAAAGAAATTTCCAGACAGAAAGTATGACCACTGCAAAGGCCCCTTGGTACAGCATGCTTGGCCTGTTGCAGAGAAAGCAAGGAGGCCATTGTGGCTGGAATAGAGCCAGGAGGTAGGGAGTGAGAGGAGATAAAGCTGGAGAGCTGAGAAGGAGCCAGATCATACAGAGCTTTGGTAGGCACAGTAAAGACACCCCATTTTACTGCAAGAGAGATGGGAAGCATTGGGGGGCCTTTGAGCCAGGAGTTTAGGCATTTGGGTATGAAGCACTCTGCACAATGACAGAGCCTCAGAGTGTGTGAGTGTGTGTGTGTGTGTGTTTGTGTAAGAAGAGAGGAGGGTGTGCCTTGATCATGTTGATGAGGCCTCAAACTAGAAATGCAGGTAAAGAAGATAATATGTATTAATATCACAATCTGTATTTTATAATTGGTGATTTAATGGCGATGCCAGAGAAACTATTAAGTTAGTGTATGTTTGGGTTGTGATGGGTGAAATGAGTTGTACTGGGATAGAATCTTGGGGGCACCTCTGCATAAGAAATGGAAAAGACTCCACTTATACTGCAATATGTTTAGATTTATTAAGATAGACCTATCTTTCCATGTTTTCCCTCCCCGGTGGTCTATCCTCTATTTTCCTTTCATCATTAAAGTCCCTTGATACAGGAGATTTTAGGACTCAAACAGATGTCAACTAATCTAGGCAGAAACAGTACATTCCTGATAAGGACAAAAATCATTTGTAATAGTTCTTAAACATAGAGATCATGTTTTATATAGTTTTATATTCCCCTCATTGTAAGGCACAGAATAGTCTTATAGCCTAGATACTTGATAGATGCTGAATTGACTTGAACTCAATTTCTAATGCCCAAGATATTTTCTGATTGCCTCATAGGGCTTCTTTAATTTTCAACACCATTTGTGGGGTAGGGGGCAGAAAGTGCTTGGGTAGGGTCCATATTTGGGTGACTGGGAAGGGAAATGTGAACTCATCACTTACCCTCTTTACTTCATTCAGTAAAACATTTAGTTTGTGAAATGTGTGGTTCTTTTTCCCCTTTTTAAAGAGATGAGATCTCAAACTCTTGGGCTCAAACAATCCTCCTGATTCAGCCTCCTTAGTAGCTGGAATTACAGGTACAGGTTACTCATTCACCTGAAGACATGTAAAATCAAAGGAGGAAAAGGGGAGCTCAATAATTTCTATGGTCTATGGCACACCTCTTGGGGGTGGGGTGGGACACAATTATAAGAGGGAATTTACCTAACAAATGCAATCAGTGTAACCTAATTCTTTGTACCTTCAAGGAACCTGAACCAAAAAATAAAAAAAAAATAAATTTAAATAATAATTTATACATTGCCAGTTTCATCAGTGCCTTAACACAGCTCCCTATTCTGGCAGTGAAGGAGAACTGTATATTCTCACTGGGAATTGGGAAATATGCCAATGGTTGCAAAGAACTCTGTTTTTGTCTGTGTTCTTAAATCTAAACTGGCCAGTCCAGCATGTGGATCAGATCAGGGACTAGTAAATGTCATTCTGTTTTGACACTATATTGAAATGAGAGGAAAGAGGTGCCTGTTTCATTAGATTAAAAAGAAAGGAATGCATTGGAGAGACAAGAAATCAGCCATGCAAAGATCAGGAGAAAGAAATTTCCAGACAGAAAGAATGACCACTGCAAAGGCCCCTAGGTACAGCATGCTTGGCCTGTTGCAGAGAAAGCAAGGAGGCCATTGTGGCTGGAATAGAGCCAGGAGGTAGGGAGTAGGAGGAGATAAAGCTTAAGGAGATAAAGTTTAAGCTTGATGTACCACTAACAGAAGAATATATGATTCGCTCTGTCTGGGTTTTAAAACATCTCAGAACTAAAATTGTCACATATCTGGCAATGCTTTAGTTATGCAGTGATGGAAAAGGACAAAAAAGACACCGGAGCTTATTACTAACAGCAGTTCAGTTTCATAGATATAGAGGTATTTTTTGCATATAGGTATGAATTCATTCTGTAGAAAAGATTTATTTACGAAAAAGTCTGTATTTGTCTAAAACAGCAGTTCTAAACCTGTGAGTGTGTCCCCTTTGTAACAATGAAAATACATCCTGCATATCAGATATTTACATTACGATTCATAACAGTAGCAAAATTACTGTTACAAAGTAGCAACGAAAATAATTTTATCATTGGGGGTCACCACAACATGAAGAACTGTATTAAAGGGCCCCAGCATTAGGAAGGTTGAGAACCACTGGCTAAAATAACAATGCATTTATCAATTATTGAGCACATTTTATGTGTTTGTCACTGTGTCTAAACACTATGCCTGCCTCGTCTCGCTTAATTCTCACAATAATCCTATGAAGTAGGTGCCATTAGCTACTTTCTACTGATGTGGAAAATGAGGCTCAGAGCAGCTAAGTAACTGGCACAAGGTCGCACGACTAGTAAGTGGCAGAGCCAGAAGTCTGAAGTGAATCCCTGGCCTGACGGATTTTAATAAAATTAGAGCCAACAACTCTGTGTAGGAAGAAGCGGTCCAATTTCTAAAAGAAAGTAGGTAAAGGAACTCTGTGGTATATCTGTATACATGTGTGTGTGTTTTAAATTCTTTAACAGAGAAAGCAAATAATTTTCCTTGAGCTTCTTAAATAATGGTTGCTTAATTGCCTTTAATGCTTTCAGTCACTCAGTGGTTAAGTGATGTCTGTTAGAAAATTCTCTTGGCAGCCACTTTTTGAGAAAGATGATCAAAAGCACACCAAGAATGCCAGTTAATGCCATCATTATTTACTTAGTATAAATTTACAATAACAGGAAAATACGTTCATGGAAATAAAATAGCATCTAAAGAATTTAAAGAATTGAAAATGATTCCCATCTTTGTTGCTTGGCCTTACCTTCCTTTAAAAAACAAACAAACCTGTTTATCGCGTTGTCATAGGAAACAATGACCATGCTGATAAAAAAAGAAAAAGGTAAGCTTAGGTAGGAATAATAAATAACTATCATCTCGGATGAAAAGCCTTTGTAAAAAGTTTTTTAAAAAAAAAAAAAATCCTGAAATAGTCTTTTGAAGAAAGGTATGTTGCTTAAGGGTTAATTGATAAATCAGACAGCAAGGAACTGTACCCATGTGTAGTCACTGTCACAGTAACATCAAAATTGATAGTTCAGTTGCTGCAAAATTAGGTCAACTTAGCTGTTTTTGCTTTCTCTCCATGTACTCTTTGTTCCACAAAATAATTTGCTCCCCAGGTAAGCCTTATGCCTTACTAACTTGGTGTCTTTTCTCATGCTGTTCCCTTTTCCTAAGATTCCTTCTTTCTCCATGGTCATATATGCAAATCACCACTTAATCTTCAAGGCTAGTTCATGTGTCACATCCTTTATGAAGCTGATCCCCTCATGGAGGAAATGTCTGTCCCATCATTCTCACATTCCGGACCTTAGCAATCCCATAGAATTTCACTTTTATAGTTCCTGAGGGCCCTCTCACGTTTCACCTTGAAATTTAGTTTTCAAATTGTCTTAGGTCTTCTCTTGGTCTCTAAGTTCTCTGTAGTCAGAAGTCATTTTCACTCAAATACCAAGTGACTCTTTATAAATGTCACTCAGAAACATTCATTTGTATTTGAGTGCCTGGTATGTGCCGAACACTGGGTTTGCAGGGTGAATGAGATGATTCCGGCTCTCCAGGTATTCATAAGGAGACAGACGTGTTAGCATAGAGTTTCAGTATGATATGGAGAGTAATAAAATAGAGTCATGAGGCTGGAAGCAGTGGCTCATCCCTGTATTCTTGGGAGGCAAAGGAGTGTGAATTGCTTGCGCTCAGGAGTTTGAGACCATCCTGAGCAAGAGCAAGACCCTGTCTCTACTAAAAATAGAGAAATTAGCCCAGCATGATGGTGCTTGCCTATAGTCTCAGCTACTCAGGAGGCTGAGGCAGGAGGATACATTGAGCCCAATAGTTTGAGGTTGCTGTGAGCTGTGACACCACAGCATTGTTCCCAGGGTGACAGAGTGAGATTCGGCCTCAAAAAGAAAAAGTAAATGATAGAGTGGTGAACAGGGCAGTATGGGAGCCCAGAGATGGGGCCCGACCCAGGAGAAGGCCTACACTAGAAGATGGGCAGTTGTGGTCAGAAAATGAGATATGCAAATCTACAATTTCAAGGTGAAACCATTGTGGAAGATGACAATATCCAGGATATGACCAAGAGATCTGAGTGGGCAAAGGAATGTAAGCACAGGAATTGGGATTACATTTCCAACTGGTCAGTGATGCCAAGCCTTTGGGTAGAGAAAATGCGAATAAATTAGATGCCAGAGTCCTCAGTGAATGAAGGGAAACATTCAGGAGAGGAAGGTGGTCGTCCTGAGAAAGAATAAAAGATGGCATGTACAGGTAGTGTGCCGCTTATGAGGAGAGGCGCTTTCCCTGAAGCTAGTGCAGTGGGTCAGAGGAGGGTGCTGGTTCCCTGCACTACACCACCCTCTCTACTCCAGAATTGGATGTTTAAACCTCAAGCAGCTTTAGTTGAGGCTGCTTGTTAAAACTCATTGTCTTTGTAGAGAGCCATGTCTTCCTTAGGGCAGGAAGTAGAAGTCGTTCTGTGAAAACACTGAGGGTATAGAGGTGCTTATTTCCAAGTTGAATGAATGAAGATAAAGCTGATAAAATAGGGAGGCTTGAAGTGATCTCATCACTGATACCCTAATTCACCTTTAACATTTTACATTTGAATACTCTGAGGCCTAAAGAAAAAAAGTATCTTTACTCCTTGGACTTACAGAACTAAATTTTAAAAGACTTTCTTGTAATTATTTTGACACACAAATCCATGTTTTTTGTGTGTGTGCTTGAAACACATAAGTAGTCTATACGGGCCTCCCAAGTCAGGCTGTGGGCTATTTCATGATACAGTGTTTCTAATATAATAAGCCCATGAAAGCATACAAATGTGATGTTTTACATTAAGAACCTTCATATAAAATTCAATAAACATGTGTGAATAACTCATTGACATTTATCACAATGGCATGTTCTTCCTGGATGTTTATGGATGATTCCTTCTTCCAGTTCTCCTTACCCCTAACCCGATAGAGAGTTTTGTGACTATCTGGTTTTTGAGGCTTTAGCCCACACCACTTTACCTAAACAGCTCTCACTAAGGTCACCAGTGACCATCAGATCACTAAATCTAACAAATACTTTTCTGTCCTTATCTTATTTAATCTCTCAGTAGCATTTTTTTGCTAAAAAGTAGGATTTTTTTTTTTTTTAATTGTTTGGGATTCATTGAGTGTACAAAGAATTAGGTTATACTGATTGAACTTGTTAGATAAAGTCCCTCTTAGAATTGTGTCTGCCCCCAAGGGGTGTGTCATACACTGTGACCTCCACCTCTCCTCCTCCCCTCTCCACACTTGCTCATTCCCCTAACCTCCCTTGTATTCATTCATTCATCTGCTGCTTTCATATTAGAATATAGTACATTGGATTCTTGCTTCTCCATTCTTGTGATGCTTTACTAAGAAGAATGTGTTCCACTTCCATCCAGGTTAATACAAGAGATGTAGTCTCCATTTTTTCTTTCTTTTCTTTTCTTTCTTTCTTTCTTTCTTTCTTTCTCTCTCTCTCTCTCTCTCTCTCTCTCTCTCTCTCTCTCTCTCTCTCTTTCTTTCTTTCTTTGAGACATAGTCTCATTTTATCACCCTCAGTAGAGTGCTATGGCATCATAGCTCACAGAAACTTCAAACTCTTGGGCTCAACTGATTCTCTTTCCTCAGGCTCTCAAGTAGCTGCGACTACAGGCACCTGCCACAATGCCTGGCTATTTTTAGAAATGGGGTCTTGCCCTTGATCAGGCTGGTCTTACACTCATGAGCTCAGGCAATCCACCCACCTCAGCCTCCTAGACTGCTAGGATTATAGGCATGAGCCACCATGCCTGGCAGAGGGTAGTTTTGATTTGCATTTCTCTGATGATTAGGGACAATGACCATTTTTTCATATGCTTGTTAGCCATTCACCTGTCTTCTTCAGAGCAGGTTCTATTCATCTCTCTTGTCCAGTGATATGTGGGATTATTGGGCCTTTTCTGGGTGATTTATTTGAATTCTTGATAGATTCTAGTTATCAAGTTTTTGTTTGATTTCTAATATAGAAATATCTTTTCCCATTCTGAAAGTTGTCTGTGTGCTTTGATTGCTGTCTCCTTAACTGTACAGAAGCTTTTCAGTTTAATTAAGTCCCATTTATTTATTTTTGTTGTTGTTGCATTTGCCACAGAAGTTTTCTTCATAAAATCTTTTTCCAGGCCAATATCTTCAAGTGTTTTCCCCACACTTTCTTTGAGGATTTTTATTATTTCATGGTTTAGATTTAAATTTTTTATCCATCTTGAATCAATTTTTGTAAGTGATGAGAGGTGTGGGTGCAGTTTCAGTCTTTTACATGTGCTTATCCAGTTCTCCCAGTACCATTTATTGAATAGGGATTCTTTTCCCCAGTGTATGTTCTTGTTTGGTTTATCAAAGATCAGGTGGCTATAAGAGGTTAGTTTCATCTTGCAGTTTTCTATTCTGTTCCAAATGTCGATGTCTCTATTTTTATGCCAATGCCATGTCATTTTGATCACTATGGCCTTGTAGTATAGCCAAAAGTATGGTAGAGTGATACACCTGGCATTGTTTTTATTACTGAGAATTGCCTTGGCTCTACAGGTTTTCCTTCTGGTTCCATACAAAATGAAGAATTCTTTTTTCTGAATCTTGAAAGTATGATGATGGTTTTTTAATGGGGATTGCATTGAATCTATAGATTGCTTTGGGTAGTATAGACATTTTCACAATGTTGATTCTTCCCAGACATAAGCATGGTATGTTATTCCATTGTTAATATCTTCCGCTATTTCTTTTCTTGGATTTTTGCAATTTTCCTTATAGAGGTCCTTCACTTCTTTGTTATGTAGATTCCTAGGTATTTCATTTTTTGGAAGCTACTGTGAAGGGAATTGTGTCCTTGATTAGCTTCTCATCTTGGCTGTTACCGGCATATACAAAGGCTACTTTTTTGTGGACATCGATTTAATGTCCTCAGACATTGATGTATTTTTTGATCAGGGCAATGTTTGCTTTCTAGAACAAGTTGGGGAAGATTCTTTCCTCCTCATTTTTTGGTAAAAATTTCTGCAGGATGCGAATAAGTTCTTCTTTGAAGTTCTCTAATTCTGGTGTGAAGCCATCAGGACCAGGACATTTTTTTTGTTGGGAGATTTTTTATTGTTTCTTTGATCTCAGTGCTTGAAATTGGTCTTTTCAGGTGATCTATTTCTTCCTGGAAAAGTCTAGGGAGACAGTGTGATTCCAAATATTGATCCATTTCCTTCACATTGTCAAATTTCTGGGCATGGAATTTCTTGTAGTATGTAGAGATAACCTCTGGTATCTGTGTGGCATCTGTTGTTATCTCCCCTTTATCTTTTCTGATTGAGGTTATGAGAGATTTTACTTTCTATTTCTGGATAGTCTGGCCAAGGGTTTATCAATTTTATTTAATTTTTTAAAAAACCAATTCCTTGTCTCATTAATTTTCCATATGATTCTTTTGTTTTCGATTTCATTAATCTCTGATTTAATTTTGGATATTTCTTTTCTTCTGCTGGTTTTGGGCTTACATTGTTCTTTTCCCAATTCCATAATGATTTGTGAGTTTGATGATGAGCTCTCTTTTTGTTTTTCATATGCAGGCATGGAAAGCAAAAAATTTTCCTCTTAGGGCTGATTTGCTATATTCCACAGGTTTTGGTAGCTTATATTTTCATTGTTGTTATGTTCAAGGAAGTTAATGATTTCCTCTTTTATCTCTTCCTGCACCCAAATTTCATTCAGCATAAGGTTGTTTAATTTCCATGTCTTGGTGTGGGGTTGAATGTTTCTCATGGGGTTGAGTTCCACCTTTAATACCTTGCGGTCTGAGAAGATACAAGGTAACATTTCGATTCTTTTGATTCTGTTGAGGTATGTTTTGTGTCCTAGGATATGATCATTTTGAAGAATGTTTCATGTGCTGATGAAAAGAATGTGTATTACTTAGCTTTGGGAAGGAGTATTCTATGTACATCTATCAAGCATAGTTGTTCTGGGGTCACATTTAGTTCCTTTGTATCTTTGTTTAGTTTCTGTTTAGAGGATCTGTCCAGCTGTGTAAGGGGAGTGCTAAAGTCCCCTGTTATTATGATATTATAGTATATCATATTACTGAGACTAATTAAAGTCTATTTCAAGAATCTGGGAGCATTTAAGTTGGGTGCATACATATTTAGAATTGAAATATCTTCTGGTTGTATTTTTCCCTTGACTAATATGAAGTGATCATCTTTGTCTTTTTAGACTTTAGTTGCTTTAAATCTACTTGAATCTGAAAACAAGATTGGAACCCCTCTTTTCTTCTGAATTCCATTTGCCTGAAAAATTGTCTTCCAAACCTAAACTCTAAGTTTTAATTTGTCCTGTGAGGCTAGGTGTTTTTCCTGCAGACAGCAAATGGGTTGCTTGTGTTTTTTGATCCAATCAGCCAATCCATGATTCTTCACTGGGGAATTCAGGCCATTAACATTTATTGAGAGAATAGACAAGTGTGGTGGATTTCTATACATCCTATTTTGTGGCAGTCTATTACTAAGTTTTATCTCTTGCATCATTGTGGAAGTTATGTTTGGGCCCTTAGTTTCTGGGTGCTTACTTTGGCAGTGGTCCATTGTGATGGTCAGTGTGTAGAGCAGGTCAAAGTATTTCCTGTAGAGCTGTTCTTGTGGCAAACTTCCTCAATGTTTGCATATCAGTAAAATATTTGATTTTTCCATCAAATATAAAGCTTAGCTTAGCAGGATATAGAATTCTAGGAAGGAAATTGTTTTGGTTAAGCAGATTAAAGGTAGATGACCATTGTGTTGTGGCTTGAAATAGTTCATTTGAGAAGTCTGCAGTCATCCTGCTGGATTTGTCCAAGTAGGTCAATTTGAGCTTACTCCTTGCAGCTTGCAGAATTTTTTTCTGTTGTCTTGATTTTGGACAATTTCATTACAATGTGTCTTGGAGAAGCTCTATTTGAGTTGAGAGAACCTGGGGTCTGATATTCCTCTGGAAGGCATGTGTCAGAATCTTTGGTGACATGTGTGAAATTTTCGTTTATAATATTCTCCAGTGTGGCTTCCATTCCTCTGGAGTGTTCTTATTTTCTTCTGGGCTACATATAACTCATATGTTTGAATGCTTCATGTAGTCATAATTCTGTCAGTGACCATTCTGCTTTCTCTCTCTGTTTTTCTCCCTCTTTAACTATCTGAGTTACCTCAAAAGCTTTGTCTTCTTCCTCTCAGATTCTTTCTTATGCGTGGTCTAATCTGTTACTGATACTCTCTAGTTCATCTTTAAGTTCCCTAATTGACTGCTTCAAGTAATTCAACTCTGCTATATCTTTTCTACATTCTTCATATTGTTCATCTATTATTTGATTCTGTGTTTGGATTTCCTTTTGGTTATTTCCCACTTTTCTATATTCTTTTCTATATTCTTCATATTGTTCATTTTTATTTGATTCTGTGTTTGGATTTCCTTTTGGTTATTTTCCACTTTCTCAGCAATATCCTTCATTGTATTCATCATCTGCATTTTAAATCCCCCTTTTGTCATCTCTAGCATTTCTTTATAGGTACTCTGCAGTAGCAACCTCATGGTCCCTCAGAGAAGTTGCTCTGCTCTGGTTTTTTGTGCTGCTGGAATTTTCCTGATGTTTCTTCTTCATGAGTGCTTCCTACTCTTCCACTGCTTTTGTTCTCTTCCTGGGGTCCAGAAGCCTCCTGCTGTCTCCCTGTGTCCCCAAAGGGATGTTTCTGGCCAAAGCCCACAAGCCAGAGGTGCCTGCAGTCTTCTCTCCCAATCTCACCATGCCAATTGCAAAGAAGCTGTTACTCAGCCACCGTCTTGCTTGGACTCCTTACCATGTAAATTTTATATCATAGAACAAGTCACATCTGTTGATCTTTTACTGTGTGCTTAAAACTTTACTGTTCTCATGGTTTTTAAATGCTAACTCAAGTAATATTCAAGACATTAACACATGAAGTAGGGACGGTTAATTTCCCCACTTTCCAGAAGAAGAAAATGAAGCAAAAGAGGCTGTTTTACTCTCCCAAGGTCACAGAAAACCAGGTGTTTTAATGACTTTGCAGTGGGATATTGTACTTTATTTCTAACATTTCCAATTAATATGACATAACATATAATTAGGTTATATTATTTGCATTAATTACACAAAGCCTGAGTTGTATTTGAGTCCTTCACCCGGAGGTGTGCCATATACTCCTATATTGTACCCACTAGGTAGAAGCTTACTGAGCCCTTTTCCTTCTCCCCTTTCTCCTTCCACCTCACCCCTTCTGGAATTTAATTGGTTTTTCCTTTCATGTGGGCCTGTAGATGTTCACCTTCTGGTCTCAAAATTACTATTGAGTACATGGGATGCTGGTTTTTCCATCCCGAGGTGCTTTATTAAAGAAAATGTGCTTCAATTCCATTCAGGTAACTCTAAAAGTTGTAAAGTCTGTATCTTTTCTATGGCTCAGTAGTATTCCATGATGGATACATACCACATTTTATTAATCCATTCATCAGTTGATGGGTACTTGGGTTGTTTCTACATCTTGGTGATTGTAAATTGAACTGCCATAAACAATCCCATGCAAATTTCCTTGGAATTCCTGGCTTCCAGAACTGTAAGAGAATAAACATCTGTGTTTGTAAATTATTTAGTCTCAGGTGTTGAGCTATAGTCTCATGAGACAGACTAAGGGACGATATTTTAACAATTTTTGTTCTGGCAGCTTTGTGGTGGTGTGTCATTGTGATTTTAATTGTAATTTCCCTGATTTACTTGCTCTTTAACTTACTCTTAAATGTTCAATCTCTTCTAATCTAAAAGTCTAACCATTATTTTCTTAACTTTCCAACTTATTTCATTAAGAAACTGGCCCAGGGATGTGAAAGCTGAGGGAGTCCCAGGAAAAGTGCATGCTGTGGCGGCAGCTGATGAAGAAAGGACGCTGTACCCTGAAGCCTCTGAGCTGGAGGGGGCTAAAGAGGGGCAGGCATAGGCTCTGAACTGCATGCACCTTGGCTGTTGGTCTTCACCTGGCTCCCTGCAGGCTGCAAAGACCATGTCAGAGCTTACAGCAAGCCCAGGAAGATAAGCCGCTAAGGTTTCACTAGGCAGCCAGTAGTTCTCCTTCCAAGCTCTGTCAAGCCATAAAGAGGCTCCCATCCAGAAGGAGAGTTAAAGAACAGAAATTTAGCAAGTAACCTGGTGGATTAGAGCTGAGCCAAGAGAGAAGATTGAAGTATGCACATCAACCCTGCAAAGGCAAGCAGTCACCCCAAGGATACAAACAAAAGGTACAAAATCCATTAACAAGCAGATGGGAGTCCCCTCCCCATGCAACAGCTTGTAGTACTCCATACAAACAAGTGACCAGAGTCCAAAAGTCCTTTCATTATATCCCATGGGAGAGACCCTCTAAAAACTGGAACTATTTCCCCTACTAGGGTGCCATGGAGCTCTCCTGCCAGGCATAAAACTTTCCATATTTTCTACTTGCAATTTTGAACTCCCAGCTCTCCCCTCCACTCTCACTCTGAGGTCTGGAAGCCTGTCCCCAAGTAGTCCAGATTCATGGGTGTTTTCTCAAGCGGTGTGGACAGGGCATCAACTGCTGCTGGTCAGTGCTGATTCTTCAGCACGGGAGTGAGGAGAGGATGGTCAGCTGAGAGGTAACCATACAAGAACAGCGGTTCCCCAAGGCACAGAGTAGCAGCTGCTTCGGCAACAATAGGGTTCACCCCTGGATATCCAAGAGTCACACCCCCTTTCTCTCTGGGCAACCAGAGGAGGCTGGGCATCTTCTCGGGTGGCAGCCACTAGCGGAACAGATACGGGTCGGAAACACCGGCCCTGTGAGTAAAGGGTTTGTGTGAGGCGGTACGAACCTGGGCAGAGCACGGGGACTAGAAAATGCACACACAGAGCTGGCAGATTCCCAGGGTGGGGCTGACCCAGAGGACCACTTTACTGAGCTTGGGATGTACTGGCCCTCAGGGGATCATTAGCCGAGACAAAGGAGGGCAGGCAGAGGCTGGAACTGACAGCTAATTATGCTGTGAATACAAATGGCAGCCGAGACCGGGCACCAGCACAGACAGGACCTGAGGCACAGGTTCTGTGAATTATAACAGTGTCTCTTCTGCCCGGGGAATATAGCCAGGACTGAAACAAATTCCGCAAAGTTGTTCTGTTCTGTCAGTAACATCAATCAGGGGTGGGGCTTGAAGTGAATGAACAGACCCAGCCTCTATCAAGTGCCCGAGATTATCAGGCCTCACCTCTCCCTGCCGGATAGTGGCAGAGAGCAGCAGCCTGGCTGAGGAGACATAGATCACCCTGTAATTCAGGCAGGGGCAAACCCCTAAAGTATCTGCTCATTGAAGGCAACTGGGTCACAACCTTGCGGGGTTATCAGTGACTGGGTGTGACAGAGGTGCAAGGTGGGGAAGGAGGCATCAAACTTCCCAGACTAATCATTTACTGGGTGGGTCCTCCTGACCACATGGAGCACCAGAGCAAGTCATATTTGAGTTGTCAGCAAACCCCTACAATCTAGTTCCCAGAGACCTTTCAAATTCTCACATCTGAGACTGGTGCTGACTGAGACAATTAATTTGAACCTCTTGAACTGGGCCAACTGCCTGAGGACTATTCAAGTGGTACCCTGGGTATGTGGTTAGAGGATGAATTGATTTTCCTTTTCCAATTGTTGCCTGTGTAGGGTGGGGTGACTTAATTGCTGCTGTTTCTCCACAGCTGAGACATCAACTCAGAGTAACTGATTCACTAGGGTTGGACACAGACAAGCTGAAAACAAGACAAAGCCATTTAGTCCCACCACACCAAGCAGGTCCCCAGTTTCTCAGGCCATAGCACCGTATGGGTCCTTGGCAAAGCTCCAGAGGAAAAGGTACAGACACCAGTCCCAGCTTTTTGGCCAAGGGCTGGTTAATCACTACTCCTGGAACCCCAAACCCAACTTTTCTTTATCCATTCATCTAGTCAAACGGTGTAAAATAATCATGGGGCAGAATCAGTGGGAAAACTCTTGTAACATGAATAACCAGAGTAGATCAATGCCCCCAAGGAAAGATATGGCAGACATAACATCCATTCATAAACAGATGGACGAGATGTCAGAAATCAGTTCAGAATTTGGATTGCAAACAAGATTAATAGAATAGATGAAAAGTTGTAATAATAAATTTGAGAAACAATTCAAAAGTTGTCTGAAGAATTCAACAAACTTAAAACAAAATCACAAAATATTTTGACACATTGAGGCAAAAATGTGCAGCCCACAAAGATCTGAAAAATACAGTAGAATCCCTCAGTAACAGAGTGGAGCAAGCAGAAGAAAGGATTTCTGATATTGAAGACAAAGCTTTTGAATGCTCCCAAACTCTCAAAGAGGAAGAGAAATGGAGAGCAAAAATGGATCATTCTCTCAGAGAGCGATCCACAGGGATAATTTGAAGAAGGCTAATATTTGCCTCATAGGAATTTCTGAAAGTGATGAGGTGGCTTCGCAAAGCACAGAGGCTCTTCTCCATGCAATTTTGAAAGAGAATTTTCCAGACATGCCTAGAGAGTCTGAAATTCAGATAGCAGACAGTTTCAGAACCCAGCATGACTCAACCTGAATAAAAACATCCCCCAGGCACATCACAATTAACTTCACTAAAGTTAATAAGAGGACAAAATTCTGAAAGCAGCCAGACATAAGAAAACAATAACCTACAAAGGGAAGAACATTAGAATGACTGCAGATCTCTCTGCTGAAAACTTTCAAGCCAGAATAGAGTGGTGATCAAGTTTTAATCTCCTAAAACAAAGTAACTTTCAACCCAGGATCCTGTATCAATCTAAACTGAGCTTAATTTATGATGGAGAAATTAAATATTTTAATGACATTCACATGTTGAAGAAATTTGCCATAACTAAACCAGCTCTTCAGGATATTCTCGGACCTATCCTTCATAATGACCAGCACAATCCTCTACCGCAAAAGTAAATGCACTCAGAAACTTTTGAACAAATTCCAACTTCCACAGTGGTGAAAGCATTAAAAATTTCCACTAGACTTTTGAAAAACTCGATACCTAAAATTCTACCAGGCTTATCAATATTCTCCATTAATGTGAATGGCTTAATCTGTCCTCTAATGAGGCAAAGATTGGCTGACTGGATACAAAAACTCAGGCCAGATATATGCTGACAAGAATCTCATCTTACCTTAAAAGATAAATATAGACTCAGGGTGACAGGATGGTCATCCATATTTCAGGCAAATGGTAATCAGAAAAAAGCAGGTGTTGCAATTCTATTTGCAGATACAATAGGCTTTAAACCAGCAAAAGTAAGGAAGGATAAGAATGGTCACTTCATATGTGTTAAGGGTAATACTCAATATGATGAGATTTCAATTATTAATATTTATGCACCCAATGAGAATGCACCTCAATTTATAAGAGAAACTCTAACAGACATGAGCAACTTGATTTCCTCCAGCTCCATAACAGTTGGAGATTTCAGCACTCCTTTGGCAGTGTTGGATCGATCCTCCAATAAGAAAGTGAGCAAAGAAATTAAAACCTAACCATTCAACATTTGGATTTATCAGACATCTACAGAACATTTCATCCCAACAAAACTGAATACACATACTTCTCATCAGCCCACGGAACATACTCCAAAATTGATTACATCTTAGGTCACAAGTCTAACCTCAGTAAATTTAAAGGAATAGAAATTATTCCTTGCATCTTCTTGGACCACCATGGAATAAAAGTTGAACTCAGTAACAGCAGGAATCTTCATACTCATACAAAAACATGGACGTTAAGGGGGGAGGTGGGTAAAGGGAGGGGGATTGATGGGATTACACCTGTGGTGCATCTTACAAGGGTATATGTAAAACTTGACAAATGTGGAATGTAAATGTCTTAGCAAAATAACTGGGAAAATGCCAGGAAGGCTATGTTAACCAGTGTGATGAAAATGTGTCAAACGGTCTATGAACCAAGTGTATGGTGCCCCATGATCATATTAATGTACACCGCTGTGATTTATAATAAAAAAAATTAAAAAATAACTTTATGCTGAATGATAGCTGGGTTATAGATTATATTAAGAAGGAAATTGCCAAATTTTTGGAACAAAATGACAATGAAGACACGAATTATCAGAACCTCTGGGAAACCGCAAAGGTAGTCCGAAGAGGGAAATTTATAGCACTGCAAGCCTTCCTCAAGAGAACAGAAAGAGAAGAAATTACCAACCTAATGGGACATCTCTAAGAACTGGAAAGGGGAGAACATGCCAACCCTAAACCCAGTAGAAGAAATGAAAGAAATAACTGAAATTAGAGCAGAATTAAATGAAATTGAAAACAAAAGGATCATGCAACAGATCAATAAATCAAAAAGTTGGTTTTTTGAAATGGCCAATGAAATAGATAAAACTTTAGCTAACCTAACCAGGAACAAAAGAGTAAAATCTCTAATTTCATCAATCAGAAATGACAAAAATGAAATAACAACAGATTCCTCAGAATTAAAATATATATATTTAATGAATATTATAAGAAACTTT
>CAUYPK010020178.1:0-47710 GCA_963574355.1 Loris lydekkerianus
GAAAAAGTATCCAATGTACTCAGCCCTACTATGAAGGTAAACTATAGCTTTCCCATGAAGGCTATAACCCAACTATACCACAAGACTATGAGGAAAGGACCAAGGAAGGGGAAGGGAGGGGGGAAGTTTGGGTGGAGGGAGGGTGATGGGTTGGGCCACATCTATGGTGCATATTTTTATCTATAATAAAAAAAAAAAGAAAAAAGAAAAAAAAAAGTTTGAGGACGCCTGGTTTAACTTCTGTGGCACATTTAGATTATGCTAATCCAAAAACAGAGTAAAAAAAAGAACATATTTACTGTACTTTTAACTTCTTTCAAAAATAATTTAATTAATGATCTTTAAAAATGTTTTCAGCCCACCTAATGTGTGCCTCTTCTCACGCCACAGCAGTTAAAAATCACTGATTTACTCTTTTGCTACTCAAAATGCAGTGCATTAACCAGCAGCACTGTTAACACCTGTGAGCTTGTTAGAACTGCAGTGTCTCTGGGCCTCTCTCCAGACCTATGAAATCAGTCTGCATTTCAGTATGGATGTGAAAGTTTGAGAACAAATAATTTTAATTATAATTAAGCCAGCACTCACTATACATGCTGGACAAAACTAGTCTAAAGAGGTATAAATTAGTCTATAGCTAATAAAGCCTCCATTAACAACAAATATTTTTATGCCTTTCCATCATTTGATTAACACATTGATTGCCACGTAAGAAAAAAATTTTTTTTCCTTGGGGCCACAATGTTTTATTAGGTCAAGATAGGTCCGGAGATGTGTGAGTTATATATGCTTCACGGGGCCCCAGGCTCAAAACTAGCATAAGTTAAATACAACCCACATGGCAGTTAATGTGTTAATACTGTAAATTGTGTACTTCACTTGCTAGGAGCATATTTAGCTTCCACCCAAGAGAAAAGCAGCAGCACATGCCTAATCAGAGTTGCCTTAGAGCAAAAGGGGCCATGGTAAGTTCTGTGGGGATGAAATGCATTTGTAAGCAAGGGCTGTCTTCACCCAAATACAGTGTTTTCCTTATGATTTAACTCTTGTAATCTAGATATTACCCCACAAAACACAATTTTTTTTTTGTGTGTGTTAACAGTAGTCTCTAATACTGTGGCTAATAGAAAGAATTTATGGATTATTTTGTCAAGACAAAGGAATCTTGTAAAAATAACGTACTTTTCTTATATAGCAAGCCACTACTCAAGAAATTAAGACTTGAGGAAAGAGTTGTAATGTGTTTCGTCACAGAGAGAATACTTCATTAGGTAATTGATTGTATCACCACTATCCTGTTATATAATCTAAAACATACAATCACTGATAGATCCCCTCCTCACTGAAAATAGCACTTCTGCCATGTTAAAAATGACTTCCTGGAAGTATGTGACCAGATGATGAGTTAATTTTAAAGGAAATACAATAGCTTCACTTGAGAGGGTTTTTTGGTTGTTTTACTTATTTATTGTTCACATTTGTTAAATTTATAAAACACATATATGAAATAACAATAGAGACCGTCTTTGAGTAAAAATCCATCCCTTTGGTTATATTTTAAGGGAATTCCCTCAAACCAATTTTAGTCAATTTCTCCAGCCTGGGCAACACAGCAAGACTCTGTCTCTACAAAAGTGGGAAAAAGGAAATTATCTGGGCACAGCGGCACTCACCTGCCTGTAGTCCTTGGTTCAGGGCAGTGGTTATTATAACTCAATGCAGCCTCAAATTCCTGGGGTCAAGCAATCCTGCCTCAGCCTCCTGAGTCACTAGAACTACACGCATGTGCCACAGGACCCAACTAATGTTTTTTATTTTTGTAGAGATGCAGTCTCACTAGTTGTCTCACTAGTTGCCCATGCTGGTCTCAAATTCTAGCCTCAAGTGATTCTCCTACCTTAGCCTCCCAAAGTACTAATATCACAGGTATGAGCCACCACTAGTCTTTTTTTCTATTTTAACTTTAAGAATCTAACCAAAGAAAAATAAATTCAGACCAAGAGGCTGAGACACCATCTGGTTTCTAATTCTAGACTCTTCTACTTTATAATCTTGTAATCTTAACATTCCTTTTCTTTTGAGACAAAGTCTCGCTCTGTCACCCAGGCCAGGATAGAGTACCATGCCCTCAGTCTAGTTCATAGCAACCTCAAATTCCTTGGTTCAGGCGATCCTCCTGCCTCAGCTTCTGAGTAGCTAAGACTATGGGCATCTGCCACAATGTACAGCTAATTTTTCTATTTTTAGTGGAGACAGGGTCTTATTCTCTTGGTTCAGGCTGCTCTCAAATTCCTGAACTCAAGGAATTCTCACACCCAGCCTAAACTTAACATTCCTAGATCCACAAAACATACTGAGAAAACATTGGTTCATGCAAACAGTATAACAGTGCAGGAAAAGGATTAGTGATAGAATTCAATGTTCAAATTATAACAGAATTTTTCTAATATTTACTAATATACTGTTCTTTTCTCTGCTGGTGCCTTCCTTCTGTTCTTTCTTTTCTCCTCCAATGTGACTGTTGACTTTGCTTAAAAGAGGACTGATTTGTTTCTGACTTATCAGATGGTTAAAATCTGCCTAATTTGAGTAAGCTCTACAAAACTGCTGTTTTAGAAAGGTCAATTTGTTCTAAACAAAGGCATTCAAATATTAAGTATCTCCTATGAAGACACTTCCTACAGAGATAAGCCAATACTTCCTATTATGCTCTAGTGTACAAAAGGGTAAAGGAAGCTGTCAGTGAATGCACACATTATCAGTTGGAGTCCCCAGAGTTTATAATTCCTGACAGCATTTATGGGAGATTTCCTCTGAGCTGCTACACCAGCATTTTCTAGGATTTTGCTGAATTATGCCATTTGTAGGGAGAGAGGTGTTTAAAAACATATCCAATCTATCATGAAATCTGGACAGTTTTGGTTTTTTTTTTATCCATAGTGATTGCTGGTTTTGCCAATCTAACTTTCCACTTCCATAGCTGCACCTTTCACATCTAGATTGCTTTGGCAGTTTCCCAGCTAGTATCTCTGCCTCTAGGCCCTCCTACTTCATCCATACACAGTTACTAAAACAGTATTTCTCAATTCATCATGTAATTTGCCCGTTCAACAGTTTTAACTAGCTCCCTATTTCTCAGCATATCAAACCTAAATTTTGTAGCTTGGTTTTCAAAATCCTCCATACTTCAAGTTAATGATAACCTGTACTTTAAATTTGTCCAAGGTCATACTCCTTGTTTAGAGGAGTTGGGATCTCAACCCCAAGCAATCGATTCCAGTTTCTGCTCTCAGGCATCACACTACATTGTCCCTGCTAAGAGTCTGATAGACCACTGTTACCTTGAAATTGCATTGTATGTGTCTCCAGATATATCCCCAATTACATTATGCTGAGACAGTCCATTTCTTTTGTATGTTCACATAGAACTTGTACATAACAGATGTTTAATAATATATTTCGTTGACTGATGCTATACCAGAATGAATTTTCAGATGAACCATAATGCTAAGATTCTAACTGGCTGGAGTCAAAGATCTCTGAAGTTACTGATGGTTAAAACTGTTTTCATCTATTTATATCTTCATTTGCTGCAGTTTCTACTTATAAATAGTTGTGGCAATACATTTTCCCATAGGTGCTCTACTCTAGAAAAATGCAA
Organism: Loris lydekkerianus; assembly: GCA_963574355.1. Taxonomy (NCBI): domain Eukaryota; kingdom Metazoa; phylum Chordata; class Mammalia; order Primates; family Lorisidae; genus Loris; species Loris lydekkerianus. The sequence goes on from CAUYPK010020178.1 coordinate 3,662, forward strand.
TGGTGTAATCTGAGCAGAGGCTTATAAAAATACATGATGTGTGTGTATAATTTATATCCATATGGGAATCCTAGAAATAAAAGAAGTAGAAAGACTACATCGAGTATGTAGTCGATTATATAACTCTAGCACTCACAGTGCTTAAATTTAAAATACTCATTGTTAAAAATAAAATGAAATAAAATAAAATACTGTTTTCTATCTCTGATAAAACTAAAAAAGTAAATAAGAGGAGAGCCCCTTCACTAAGAAAACACTATGAATATACATTTCATGAGAAAATGCAGCCAGCCGCAGCCTTCTTAAATGGTAGGGGAAATTCATGTAAATTAAGTATTTATGCTTAGCATTATACTCAAAGTACTTATTCAATCTTTAACCGAGAAAAAAAGAGAAATCAATACTTTCTTTTTAATTCCACCAAGTTAGTGGCAACTGAAAATAAAAGAATATGTAGGTAATCTTATACAGACAGGAAAAATCATTACCATGAAACAGAACAGTAGCTCTCTTTCTTCTTTTGTGTTTTATTGCATTATATCACCAGTTAAATATTCTGAAGATATTTCAAGAAAGAAAAACTTATCCTTGATCTGAGATGTTTCAAAAGCAAATTTCAAACATTATCATTTATTTAAGTCCATAGTGACTGATCATTTAAGCATATGATGATGTAGTCACTACTATAAAGAATTAGAATCTTATGTTTCTTTAGCAAAAACCCCTTGTTCTATGGTTTTGCAACTAGTAAGTTTATGTCCCAAATTCGTGATATATCAATATATCTGTTCCTAAAATAAGACAAGGAATAACTTTGGAACTGGATCCAGAAATAATTAGCTACCCCTGAGGATTCTAGAGAAATCGAAAACCAAGATACCACCTAATTTCTCTGCCACTATATTCCAAATATAAACTTGGAAGAAACTTCAAAGCCCCTCCAAAATCTGCCTAATGAAAAGATAGCTTGAGGAAATTCTGCATAAATATTCTTTTGGATGCAGAAAAGAGCTATTGTGACAAATACCTCACTCTTTATAAGTCAAGATGAATACTGCGGATAACTCCATGTTACTGGAACAATAGCTACCTCTTATTGTATGTCAAGCAGTTTTCATTTACTCTCTCCTTTAACCTCCCCCCCTCTGCCCCACCTTACAAAGTATTACCATCCCTATTTTATGGACAAGGAAACTGAAGTTCGGATAGATTATGTAACTTGCTCAGAGACCTAGGTCTGGGATTATATAAATAGACTGTGGTACATCTGTACTTAGGAGTTAGAGCTATCAAACTCTACAGTCCATGTTTCCTTCTATTTTGCTATACTATAGTAATTCTCATCCTTTAGAGCCTATCATAGTCGTCTGAGATTGTTTTCAAAATATAGATGCATGGCTTATATCTTTATAGATAATAAACCAGAATGTATAAGAAGGGCTCAAATATCTTTAAAGTAGCTTGGGTGCCTCTGATGTACATTAAAAGAAGAGAACTTGTACTTATTACCTTTTTTTTTTTTTTTTTTTTTTGTTATGGACACTGTTGTCCAGGCTAGAGTGCCATAGCTGCAGCCTAGCTTACAGCAAACTCAAACTTCTGGGCTCAAGCACTCCTCCTGCCTCAGCCTCACAAGTAGACTACGGGTGCCTGCCAGAACACTTGGCTAATTTCTTTTTTTTTTTTTCTTTTTTAATAGCAGAGAAAAGTAGTATGGTTTTTATTTAATGGAAAGCAGACAGATAAGCACAGGCTTTTTTCCAGGAGAAAGGAAAAGGGTCCCTCTCACAAGTGAGAGGAGACCATAATTTTTCGATTATACTTTTAGTATAAACATCTCATTGTTTCAATAGTATAATATCCCTAAGCAGACAAGGAGGTTTGAGTAGTGTAAGTGAAGGACCATCACATAGAGGTTGACCTTTTTTCTTTTTTTTACCAGTAATACAAAAAATGGACAACATACAGACATGAGAAGTAGAAGTAAAAAAAATATTGCTCTAATATCTAATATGGGACATATTTTGGATTAGACAAAGAAGAATAAAACCACAAAAATAAACAAAACAATTTAAAAGAGCTCTGGGTTAATCTTCAGAATTTTCCAATTTGTAGAAATGAAATTTAAACACTATAGGTATGTATTTACAACCATCTCCGAAATGTTTTATGCTATTTTGCTGCAGAGAATAAGAAAAACCTGTCATTTAATACTTTTTCTAGTAAATAAATTTTTCTCTTAAGAAAATAAACTAATGGTCTATATACATAAGCTAATAGTCAATGCACATAATTTTATTCATTTCATAAATGTTCATTGGGGACCTAAAACATACAACGCATTTTATGACTTCTAATCCTTTACTAGTTATAATACCGCAATCCTCACATTGTTGCATTTCCAAACTTGCACTCCCAGCAGAGCTCACAAAAAATGTAGGGTGACAGACATGAGTTGAAATAAGGTCATGTTAGATAATTTGTTTTGTCCTGGAACTAGTGCAAGGCTTCATTTAAAAGTTTGACCTACAAGGGTTCTTACAGGTTGCCTGGTCCAAACTGCTCATCATACAGATAAAGAAACTAAGGTCCAGAAAGGGAAAACAAATGGATTAAAATATTATCCATCTTTCCATAATTTGCATTTTTCACAATCAAACACCAACCCTGAAAGGATGGGTAGGTCTCAGGTTAGGCCCCATTATAACTTTTGTGGGCTCTTGATACTTGTGTCTTTTTGGCCCTTTCTCTGTAAAACTTTTTAAAATTTCTTTGTATCTTTTGTATAAAGATAAATGTTAAGATCATATATTAAAACCTTTTGCTTAACACTAAAAGGCATTTTTTCCCCCTGATTTCAAAAACCATTAAGGTATTTTCATGAGCCCCTTAAAGGTATTTCAAGCTCTAAACTGTAGAAATGGATACGATGGCCCTGGTTTCAGTTTTCATTTGACGGTATTAAGACTTTCCTATAGCTGACTTCGTTTTGCCACCGGGACTCTACATGCAGCGCCTCTATGACTCAGAATGTATTAGTCCTAGAAAGCTCAGCATTTTATTCTTAGACTACTCTAAAAATTCTCATCCAGCAGTCAGTCAGAATTTACTCCATCACTCTGAACCAGGTAGTTCCTTAGAAAAGGATGCGAAAAGTGTGTGGAGTACTCAATAGTGATCAGTTGCCAAGCATCTGGTAAAGAAAAGATCTCTAGGGTCCCCAATAAGATACCTTTCTTAAGTCCTTTATACTACATTTAAAAGGAAAATTAGGCAGAACACTTAATTGAAATGTACTACGTTTGGCAATGTGGCTAGTTATCACATATAGATAGATAGTCTTACTCTAAGAATACATATAAGGATTTTCTGGACTAGATATAGATATGATTTTGTTTCTAGTACACTCACTGTGCGAAAAGCCTATATCATTCATAAAATGAAGAAAAGTATAACTACTGAAAACAAAGGAAAAAATAAAAGGATGTTAAATCTCCTCTGATATTTATCTACTTTAAGAAAACTGTCATTTCAAAGCAAAATTTACTATTCTTATAGTACCCATTCTGACTAATTTTACTTTAGGGTCCCCATATGTCAGGTTCAGCTAAGTCCTATTCTCTCCAGTAACTCGAAATTGATTATATCACTTATTTTCAGAGGTATCTGACCCCTGACCATTTTTGTCGCATTCTTTTTCTTTAGCTGCTTCTGTTCTTTAATTCAACAAATATTATTTTTTGACTACTATATATCAGGTAGTATTTCTATATGTATAGGGTATAGATGAAGATTAGTAAAACAAAATACTGTTCTCAAAGAGCTAATTTTAAGTGAGGGAGAGAATAATATAAAATATACCAATATTTAAAACAGGGTAAAACATTATAAACAGCATAATAGGGTGCTTATTGGGTGAAGGAGATATCTGGAAAGACATCATGGAGATGACAGCATTTGAGATGACTCTTTATTGAGGAAAGATTATTTAGACTTGGAAAGAAAGTGGAAAACAAAAGGCATAAAAAAGATAAAGTATGACTATATTTACAAAACAGCCAAATGCATAATTTGGTTTATAGAATGGAATTACTAGTATGAAGAAGTGAAAGGAAAATTAAGGGCATAATATAAACATTTGAAAGGAAGACTAAGATCTGAGACTTCATTTTGTATTTTGTTTACATTCCTTATAGGCCCCACCCAGTGTTGCTCATACATAATATTTGGCAATTGATTTAAGATGTCAGAAAAAGTGTCAATAAAGTATACAGTAATCTCAAGGCATCTGTCCAAAGGCATATAATAATTACAATAAATCTATAATGATATAAGTTACTTGAAAAAAGTCTCCAATCAAATTCATTATAAAATAGCTATAGTTAATTGAAAATAGATTTGGGGGACATCACTCTTTTACAAATTCAGTAGTTTGAAAATGTTTCATGATGTTTCTTCAGTGAAGCTCAGAAATAAAGTATGTGAGAAGTTACATGTAAGTGAGTTTTAATTAAAAAAAAAAAAAAATTGGTACATGTATACCATGGAATACTATGCAGCCTTAAAGAAAGATGGAGACTTTACCTCTTTCATGTTTACATGGATGGAGCTGGAACATATTCTCCTTAGCAAAGTATCCCAGGAATGGAAGAAAAGGTATCCAATGTACTCAGCTCTACTATGAAGCTAAACTATAGCTTTCACATGAAGGCTATAACCCAACTATACCTCAAGACTATGAGGAAAGGACCAAGGAAGGGGAAGGGAGGGGGGAGTGTTGGGTGGAGGGAGGATGATGGGTTGGGCCACATCTATGGTACATATTTTTATCTATAATAAAAAAAAAACAATAATTAAAAAAAAAAAGAAAAAAACAACAACAAAGATCTTCATGGTTGAAAAAAATGAAAACCTTTATACATTTCTACTCTAAGCTTTTGAATTACATAAAAATTCTTATACAAGGCATAATATGCATTCCTTTAAGAAGGAAAAATACTTCACAGTGACAGCAAAATGCTTTTCTGTTTCTTCTAGAGACAAGGTCTCATTTAGTGGTGCCATCACAGTTCACAGTAACCTCAAACTCCTGAACTCAGGCAATCCTCCTGCCTCAGCCTCCCCAGCCTCCCTGCAGCCCCTGGGACTGCAGGCACCATGCCTAATTTCTTCTGTTTTTTGTACAGATGGTGTCTCACTATGCTACCCAAGCTGGTCTTAAACTCCTAGGCTCAAATAATTCTCCTGCCTTGGCCTCCCAGACGACTGGGATTACAGGATGTGAATCACTCATTGAACTGGCCCAGAAATACATTTTTTCCAACAATACTGAAATGCAAAAGCAGCAGCATTTAGGGTGAAGATATTCTCTCAAAGGGCAATTCGGGTGTTGATTAAAGCTTCCCTAAAGCATATGCGATCTTAGACTACTAATGAATGGCTGACACAATTAATCCACATCTTTACCCTGCAAACAATCCTCCTTCCACATATGCACAAAAACAGTGAAAAATCTCAGAGCACTAAGAAGATGTGCTTGTTTGATAGAGCACCTCCTCTACTAGGTAAGGCTCTGTCCATTACTCTGCTTTTTTTCAATGCTATCTCAGATGATTTCTGCAAAACTATCAGTGGAAAAACCACAGACAATGAATTCAGAGTCAGTGATGAAAAAAGCAGATCTGATTTCCATACAAATTATGAGATAAAATGTAGTAATATATCCCAATAATTTTTATGAAAAAGCTCAAGATTATCGACATTTAAAATAAGGTCTCCAGTAATGCCCCAAGTTATTTTCAATTTTGCTCCTAATAATTAGTACTCAAGAAACAATTTTAGGATAATACTTAAAAGTTAATTAAAAACAACATAAGCTTTCACGTCAGTCAAACATGACCTCTGCTCTACAACACATTTAAATGCATGTCACCTTGACCTGTAACATAGCAGTGTAAAAAATTTTGGTCAATATAAATCAAATGCACACTAATTTATTCAGCAGGTTTCTTGGTATCTGAATCAACATCAGAAATCTAACCAGTATTTGTTATTCTGTTATTGACAAAAGGAAGCATATTTAAATGATAACAAGTACTAGTGGGTGTCATTTGGAAGTTAAATTGTTCCCTAAGGACAGCCTACATAAACAGCTACATTTAAAGGTCATTTACCACCAAATTATGAACAACTGTTGCATTCATTAGCACAGGCTCAATAGTTTGGAAGCTGCAGTCATCAATTTTTACTGACAATGAGATCTAATTGTTCACTGATAGTAAGTAAGGAAAAGAGACCTCTTATAAAACTTTTATCCCACACTATATTCATGTTTTAAAAACTGGGGTGCAAGCTTTCCATAGGTATGCTTTGAAGAAAAACCTTCCAACTAAAGGCAAGACTAAACAAGTTTAAAATAAACATCAGATAATAAAATATAAAAACCTGTATTCTTGGCTTGGCGCCCATGGCTCAAGCAGCTAAGGCGCCAGCCACATACACTTGAGCTGGCAGGTTCGAATCCAGCTCGGGCCCGCCAAACAACAATGATGGCTGCAACCAAAAAATAGCTGGGCATTGTGGCTGGCGCCTGTAGTCCAGCTACTTGGGAGGCAGAGGCAGGGACTCGCTTGAGCCCAGGAGTTGGAGGTTGCTGTGAGCTGTGATGGCACAGCACTCTACCCAGGTCCGAAGCTTGAGGCTCTGTCTCAAAAAAAAAAAAAAAAACCTGTATTCTCATGTTATGTTCATCTGCACCAAAACAAAAAGGAGAAAAATGCTACAATGTTTATTTATGAAGGAAGAGTGTATTTCACAGGGCACACCTGTGGCTCAAAGGAGTAGGGCACCACCCCCATATGCTGGAGGTGGAAGGTTCAAACCCAGCCCTAGCCAAAAACTGCAAAAAAAAAAAAAAAAAAAGTATATTTCACATATGCAAGAGAATGTCATAGTCAATTTTATGTGTCAACATGCATGAGCCACTAGGTGCCCACATATTCGGAAGTCTCTGCAGGACATTTCCAGATGAAATTTATCTTTAAATCTGTAGACTGAGTAAAGGAGATTACCTGCCATAATGGTAATTATGAATTTTGAATTTTGGAGGCAGCATATTCCTCATTTGGGTGTGTTACTGCAGCCTGTTTACCAAGTGATTTGAAAAGCTGCGGGTCTTGAGTGGGGCTCCACAACAGGTCCAGGCTGCTGTGCAAGCTGCCCGGCCACTCAGGCCCAATGACCCAGCACATACAATGGTACCTCAAGTGTCAGCAGCACTGAGGATGCTGTTTGGAGCCTCTGGCAAGTTGCTATAGATGAACTGCAATGCAGGTCCTTAGAATTTGGGAGCAAAGCTCCATCCTCTGTGGGTAACTACTCTCCTTTTTAGGATCAGCTCTTAACCTGCTACTGGGCCTTGGCAGAGAATGCATGCTTAATGATGGCTCGCCAAGTCACCATGTGACCTGAGCTGGCTATTGTGGATGTACAGCTGAGCAGGACGGCAGCACCCACTATCAAATGCAGGTGGTATAGGTGAGATCAGTCCAGGCAGGCCCTGAAGGCACAAGGGAGCCCGTGGAGAAGCGGCCAAATGCCCTGACGTCTACTCCTGCTACATGATGCCTTCTCTCTCCCAGACTCACCTGTCCCTCATGGGGCATGCCCTATGAGCAATGACACAGGAAGAGAAGACTTGGCCTGACTAACAGATGGTTTTGTATGATATGCAGGTACCATCCAGAAGTGGACAGCTGGAATACTAATGCCCCTTTCCAGGACACCCCTGAAGGACAGCAGTGAAGGAAAATCCTCCCTATGGGCAGAGCGTTAGGCCATGCATCTGGATGTGCGGGTGTGCACTCTCCTAGGAAGCAGAAATGTCTAAATTAGTAAGTACACACTGATCTGTGCAATGGTTTGGTTGGATGGAACGTGACAGGAAAATTAATGACAAGGAAATTTGAAGAAGAGGTATGTGGAACCCAAACTGACAAAACAATGTGAAGGTATCTGTATCCCATGTGGATTCATTGGTCTTACCATATTCCTCAACACCTTAAACAGCTAGACTAAAGGAATGATGAATGGCCCTCTGAAAACTAGCTGCAGTACCAGCTAGGTGGCAATACCTTGCAGGGCTGCATATGCTCTGAATGAGCATCCAACGTACAGTGCTGTTTCCCCCTTGGCCGGAGTTGACAGGCCAGGAATCAACAGGTGCAACAGGTGACACCATTCACTGTCACCTAGAGTAATTCACCAGCAGAATTTGTTTCCTGTCACCAGGACTTCATGCTCTGGTGGCCTAGAGGTCTTAGTTCCAAAGACAGGAACACTTCCTCTAGGAGACACAACAATAACTCCATTGAGATGGAAGCTAAGGATGCCTGGCTGTTTTACATTCCTCAGGTCTTTAAATCAACAAGGAGGGAACTACTGCGCTATGCTATGCACTTGCTGGGGTGGTTCACCCTGACTACCAAGGGGAAAATTGGGCTACTCACCACCATGAGGTAAGGAAAAGTCTGTCTGGAACATGCAGGTCCCTGGGCTTGGCATTACTACTAATTACTACTAATGATTAAAGTCAATGAAAAAACTAAAGCAACCCAATCAGGCAGGACCACTAATGGCCTAGACCACCGGTTCTCAACCGTTCTAATGCCGCGGCCCTTTAATACATTTCCTGCAGGTCATGACCCACAGGTTGAGAACCGCTGACCTAGACCCTTCAGGAATGAAAATCTGGGTCACCACATAATGGGCACAATGTTAGGGTACATGAGACACCTCCTGGGGGTGGCACACAACTACAACAGGGACTTTACCTAACAAATTCAAACACTGTAACCTAATTCTTTGTACCCTCAAATTAATCTGAAATAAAAAAAAGAACAAAAGAAAATCCAGATCACCCAGCCAAGTACAGAAACATGATTAGCTGAGGAGCTTCCTGAAAGTAGAGGGGACAGTAGATGGGGATAGTTACAAACACGAGTGGCGACCACGCCACCAGTTCAGAAATGAAGCTGGAATTGTCAAGGCTATTTCCTCCTTATTTTGTTATGAATATGTTTATGTGTGAATATACTGAACAAAATCTTTGTTCTCTTCTCTCTTTTGTCCCCTTATTGTGTGACATAAGATGTGCTGACTTTACATCACCATATCTAAGTTTTGAGGGGTACCAAGGAGAAGAGTAAGGATCACTCAAGGACTCCACCTTTCCTTCTGGGGAAGGGATCAGTAGTTTGGGGTTCTATGCAGGTTAGTTGTATCCTGCCAGATAGAATTATGACCTTGTTATGAAGCACAGTTTAGTCAGACGTGAATAGGGCCAAATTAACAAGGGGTACACTAGAGGTGTTTAGTTTTATGTGCCAACTTGAATGGGCCACGGAGTAGCTACTCACCCCTGTAATCCTAGCACTTTGAGAGGCCAAGGCAAGAGGACTGCTTGAGGCCAGGAGTTCAAGAACTGTAAGAGCATGCTTTCATGATCCAATTTATCAATAGATATTCTATGAACTGGGTAAAATAGCCACTTTTATTAATAAGCCTTGCCTTACACAAAACATTTTTTTTTTTTTTTTTTTTTTTTTGAGACAGAGTCTCACTACGTCACCTTCGGTAGAGTACTGTGGTGTCACAGCTCACAGCAACCTCAACCTCTTGGGCTTAAGCAATTCTTTCGCCTCATCCTCCCAAGTAGCTGGGACTACAGGAGTCTGCTACAACATCCGGCTATTTTTTGTTGTTGTTGTTGCAGTTGTCATTATTGGTTAGCTAGCCTGGGCTGGGTTCAAACTTGCCACTTTCAGTGTTTGTGTAACCACTGTGCTACGGGTGCCAAGCCTACAAAACATTTTTAAGTATATTTTCTATTCATTTTCCTTGTTCATGGATCTACCGTGGACATATAAATATAGAAAAATAAAATTATCATTATTATTTTTTAACAGTCTCTTGTCTCCCAGGCTGAAGGGCAGTTGCACAATCATAGTCCACTGCAGCCTCAAACTCCTGTGTTCAAGCCATCCTCCTGCCTCAGCTTCCTGAATAGCTTAGACTACAGGCACACACATCACCACACTCAGCTTATTTTTCATATTTTTTGTAGAAATAGGGTCTTGCTATGTTGCCTATGCTGATCTCAACAAAATTATTTTTGAGTTTGAGTGGTTAATAAAAGAAATTAATGTTTCTCTTTCAATGGGAAGTTGTAATTCATTATAAATCACCATATACTGGTTTAATAAAATCTGAGTGATTATAATTATCTGAAATAAGGAAAACTTTAAAATAGTAAGTATAGTTATTATTTACAATAATGTATATAAACTACATTATTTGTATTAAACTGTATAATTTGTAATAAGTATAGAAAGATAAATGCAAATGGTTCTTAACCATATGAAAAGATGCTCAACTTGGCCCCTGTAGCTCAGAGGCTAAGGTGCCAGCCACATACACCAGAGCTGGTGGGTTCGAATCCAGCCTGAGCCTGTCAAACAACAATGACAACTACAACCAAAAGATAGCCAGGTATTGTGGCAGGCGCCTATAATCCCAGTTACTTGGGAGGCTGAGGCAAAAGAATCGCTTAAGCCCAAGAGATGGAGGTTGCTGTGAGCTGTGACGCTACGGCTCTCTACCCAGAGCGACAGCTTGAGACTCTATCTCAAAAGAAAAAAAAAAAAGAAAGAAAAAGAACTACACCAAGGTGGGGCACAGCCACACCCATAATCCTAGCAGTTAAGGGACCGAGGTAGAAGGATGCCTTGAAGCCAGGTGTTCGATTCCAGCCTAAGCAAGAGTGAAACCCCCTCTTTACAAAAAAATAGAAAAATTAGCCAGGTGCAGTGGTATACACCTGTAGTCCCAGCTACTCAGAAGGCTGAGGCAGGAAGATCACTTGGACCCCAAAGCTTCAGGTTCCTGCGACTGACAACACAGCCAGCTGGCCAGCTAATGAGGAAGCATGCACACTCACGAACAGCACAATCCCTATCGACGGGTATTTAACAATATCTGGTGAATATAAATATACATTTACTTTTAGTTCAGTAACCACTGTAGGAATTTATTCTAAAGATACACAGACAAAAATACAGAGAGACATATGCCCGAGGCTACTGACTAAAGCCAGACAATGGAGAACAGAGGCTACAGGCACCCTGGTTTTACTGCACTTCACTTTGAGGCGCTTCACAGACGCTACATTTTTTACAGGATGAAGTTTTGTGGCCACCCTGGGCAAGCAAGTCTGTTGGCGCCATTTTTCCAACAGCATGTGCTCACTGTCACAGTTCTCTCAGTATTTCAAATGTCTTCATTGGTATTTTATCTGTCCTGATCTGTGATCTCTGATGTTACTACTGTAATTGTTTTGGGGAGTCAGAATCATACCCATGTGAGAGGGAGAACCAGGAAATGTGTGTGTTCTGACTGCTTCACCGACAAGCTCTTCCCAGTCTCCTCCTCCAGCCTCCCTCTTCCCTGAGGTACAACAATATAGAAATTAAGCAATTAGTAATCCTACAACTGTCTCTGAGTGTTCAAGTGAAAGAAGAGTCACAGAACTCTCTTGAACAAAAGCTGGAAATGATTAAACTTAGTGAGGAGGACAAGTTGAAACCAAGATAGGCCAAAAAGTCAGGCCTCTTGCACCAAACAATTAGCCAAGTAGTGAATGCAAAGAAAAAGTTATTTTTCATTTTTTTTTTTTTTTTAATTGAGGCAGAATATCTCTTTGTCGCCCTCTGTAGAGTGCATAACATCATAGCTCACAGCAACCTCAACTCTTGGGCTTAAGTGATTCTCTTGCTTCATCCTTCCTTGTAGCTGGGACTATAGTTACCCGCCATAATGCCCAGTTATTTTTGTTTGTTTGTTTAGCAGGCCCTGGCTGGGTTCAAACCCACCAGCCCTGGTTCATGTGGCCAGCACCCTAACTACTGAGCTACAGGTGCTCAGCCAGAGAAAGTTCTTGAAGGAAACTTAAAGTGCTACTCCAGCGAACACACAAACAAGAAAGAAGCAAAATAACCTTATTGCTGACGTGGAGAAGGTTTCAAGCTGTCGCCCTAGGTAGAGTGCTGTGGCATCACAGCTCACAGCAACCTCCACCTCCTAGGCTTAAGTGATTCTCTTGCCTCGGCCTCCCAAGTAGCTGGGACTACAGGTGCCCGCCACAATGCCTGGCTACTTTTTGGTTGTAGTTGTCATTGTTGTTTGGCAGGCCCAGGCTGGATTAGAACCCACCAGCTCAGGTGTATGTGGCTGGCACCTTACCACATACAGGCACCGAGCCACACAAAATTTCCTTAAGGCAAAGCCTAATTCAGAGCAAGGCCCTAACTTTCTTTTTTTCTATGAAGGCTGAGAGGTGAGGAAGCTGCCAAAAAAAGAGTTGGAAGCTAGCAGAAGGTGGTTCATGAGGTTCAGGACAAGACGCCATCTCTATAATAGAAAAAGTGCAAAGTAAAACAGCAAGTGTTGATGGAGAAGCAGCTGCAAATTATCCAGAAAATCTACTTCAGAACACTGATGAAGGTAGCTACACTAAACAACGTATTTTCAATGTAGACAGAAGAACTTTCTACTGGAAGAAGATGCCATCTAGGACTTTCATAACCAGAGGGAAGAAGTCAAAGGGGCAGGCTTCAAAGCTTCACAGGACACACAGACTCTCCTGCAAGGGGCCAATGCAGCTGGTGACTTTTAAGTCAAAGCCAATGTTCATTTACCATTCTGAAGGTCTTAGGTCCCTTATGAATTATGCTAAATCTGTAGTGTCCATAAGAAGTACAGTATATATAAAACATCCTGCCTATGCTATGTAAATGCAAGAACAAAGCCTAGGTGACATCTATTTGTAACAGTTTATTGAATATTTTAAGCCTTCTGTTGAGACCTACTGCTCAGAAAAAAAACAAAAAGATTCTTGTCAAAAATGACAATGAATCGGCTCAGCGCCTATGGCTCAAGCTGCTAAGGTGTCAGCCATATACACCTGAGCTGGCAGGTTCGAATCCAGCCTGAGCCTGCCAAACATCAATGACAGCTGCAACCAAAAAATTCCCAGGCATTGTGGCGGGCCCCTGTAGTCCCAGCTACTTGGGAGGCAGAGGCAGGAGAATCTCTTGAGCCCAGGAATTGGCGGTTGATGCCATGGCACTCTACCCAGGGCGACAGCTTGAGGCTCTGTCTCAAAAAAAAAAAAAAATGACAATGAATCTTGTCACCCAAGAGCTCCAATGGAGATGTATAAAGAGATTAATATTTTTTTCATGCCTGCTAACACAACATCCATGCTGCAGCCCACAGATCAGGGAGTCACTTCAACTTTCAATTCTCATTATTTAAAAAAACACATATCTTAGGGCTATAGCTGCCACAGACAGCAATTTCTCTGATGAATCCAGCTAAAGTAAATTGAAAGCCTAGAAAAGATTCACCATTCTACACAGGCTCTTAGCCAGAAGGCTGAGAAGTAATGGGATGCATCATCTCAGATACCATTAAGAACACTTGTGAACCATGGGAGGAGGTCAAAATATTCATTGGAGTTTGGAAGAAGTTGATTTCAATCCTCATGGATGACTTTAAGGTGTTCAAGATTTGAGTAGAAGCAGCAACTGCAGATGCGGTGGAAAGAACGAGAGAACTAGGATTAGAAGTGGAGTCCGAAAATGTGACTGAACTGCTGAAATCTAAGAACAAAACTTTAATAGGTAAGGAGTTTCTTCTTATGGAGGAGCAAAGAAAGTGGCTTATTGAGAAGGAATCACTCCTGGCATTTGGTTGAAATGCCAACAAAATACAAGGTGGCATAAAGTTCTATTTAAAATAGTTGTCGGTTTTAAATTGCACACAAACTTTATGGCCACTCTGTATTTAGAACAGTACACAAAATGAATTGATAAAGTAGCACAGTGTTTTGAGGGACTGACTTCAATTTTGAAAGACAATCTACTGTGAGTAAAGTGCTATCTAACAACATCACCATCACAGAAATCTTTGTGAGAGGAAGAGTCCACTGATGCAGAAAACTTCACTATTCTTTTTTTTGTGTGTCACAGCCGCCCCAACCTTTAGCAACCACCACCCTGATCAGTCAGTAGCCAGCAACAATGAGGCAAGTAAGAGTCTGACTTGCTAAAGGTTCAGATGATCGTTAGCACTTTTTTTTTTTTTTTGAGACAGAGACTCACTATGTTGGCCTCTGTAGAGTGATGTACAGTCACAGCTAACAGCAACCTCAAACTCTTGGGCTTAAGCAAGTCTCTTGCCTCAGCCTCCCAAGTGGCTGGGACTACAGGTGCCCACCGCCACGCCCAGCTATTTTTTGGTTGTAGTTGGCCCAGGCTGGATTCGAACCCACCAGCTCAGGTGTATATGGCTGGCACTCTAGCCTCTGAGCTATAGGCACCCGAGCCTCATTAGCACTTTTTTTAAGCAACAGAGTATTTTTTAAATTAGGGTATATATACTGTGTAGAGGTTTTTTTAGATCTAATGCTATCACATGCTTAACAGACTAAAGCATAGCATAAATATAATTTTTATATGCACTGGGAAATCAAAACATTCATGTGACTTGCTTAATTGCTATGTTTACTTTATTGCAGAGGTCTGGAACCAAAGCAGCAATATCTACAAGTTACGCCTGTATTAAAAGGCATCTTCACACATGCCCCTCGGCTGCTAGTATATTTAAGGGATCAAAAGATGGAATGTAAAAAATAATCCCTAAAGTGTGCCCTATGTCAGCGGTTCTCAACCTGTGGGTCACAACCCATAAGCACTGTATTAAAGACATTAGGGAGGTTGAGAACCAAAGTCCTATGTCAAGAAAAAAGTTATGGGGCTGGGTGCGATGGCTCACGCCTGTAATCACAACACCTGGGATACTGAGGCAGGTGGGTTGCCTGAGCTCACGTGTTCGAGACCAGCCTGCGCCAGAGTGAGACCCCATCTCTAAAACATAGTGGGGCATTGTGGCTAGTGCTTTTAGTCCCAGATACTTGGGAGACTGAAGCCAAAGGATCACTTGAACCCAAGAGTTTGAGGTTGCTGTGAGCTAAGACACCACAGCACTCTACCAAGGATGGCCAAGTAAGACTGTCTCAAAAAAAAAAAAAAAAAAAAAAAAAAGTTATGCGTTATCCTTCCATTAAAAAAATGCAGTATATAAAAAATACTATATTACATTTGTAACCCCCCACTCCTTTTCTTAGATAAACAATAGTTTACTATTAATAAGCCATTTTCTTCCACCTTGCTTTTTTGCGACTTAACAATATATCCTGGAGATCACTACACAGGGGCATGTGTGAAGATGCCCCACTCCACTGATAATGGAGAAGAAAAATTAATTGTCCATTATCAGTGGAGTGGTGGTGACAGTACCATACCTTTTTTTTTTTTTTAATTTATTTTTTAAAACAGGGTCTCACTTTGGTTCCTAGCAGGCTGAATTGCGATGGCACGATCATAGCTTGCTGTGTCTTTGAACTCCTGGCCTCAAGTGATCCTCCTGCCCCAGCCTCCTAACATGTTGGGATTACTGGCACACGTGACCATGCCCGGCAATAACATTTTTTATAATGGTAATCAATGAGAGGGGAAGGAAACAGGATAAGAAGGACACAAACAGAAGATGAATTTTAGCAGACAACCATGATGCAGTGTAACTGACTTGGAATGACGTATGTACCTTACACGAGCATAAAACAAAATTAGTTCTTAAAAAAAATCCAAAAAATACAAAATAAAATGGAACTAAGTAGGTAGTTGGTGATAATAAGCAGAGAAGAACTAATACAATAGATTTTAAAACACAGTCATTTGAATGTAAACTCCTAGTGGAATAGGTCTAAGAAGAGAAGAACACTTTTTTACTTGTAAATTGTATTCAGTAATCATGTTGTTGACGGCAGTACCGGTATTCTAATTAAGATACTTTTATGCTCATATGAAATCACAAATTGCTAATCATGTGATATTCAAATTCTACCAATCTCAACATCCAAGATTCTCGGTGCAGGGGGAAAAGACTCAGTTGAAGACTAAGAGTGTGAAATGAAGCGATTCAAACTTAAAGTTGTTGGAACGCTGAATTATTCTGAGACTTCAGAAAAATGTGGCTGTACAGCCTAAGTCACTTGGTACACAGCTGCATCCTCTGCCTTTTTTTTCTGTAAATAACTAGGAAGACCAAGCAGCTCCAGAGATAAGACCCCCTCAGATCTTTATCCCTCCTCATGAAGTAACAATCTTCCTTGGAATGTGGCAATCTGTAACCAATGGAATTGCTGAGATGTATGCACTAGTCTTATATGGAAACAAAACTTCCCAGTCTTGGCCTGTCTAAGTGAAACCTTAGCTCCCCCTTCATTTGGAGCTGACCCCATTCACTTGGAGCGTGTTTCCCAAGCGGCTGTCCTCAAGTTTTGCACTCAAATAAATCCTATACTTAATCTTATTTTCTGGATCTCATTATTTAGAGTTGAAAAGAGTAAGAAAACAATTCTGATATCCTCAATTTATCATATATGGAGGGTGCTAAAAAAATGTTTACACATTTTAAGGAAGGAAAAATCTATATTAAAATTGCAATGTTCAGGCTTAAAGCCTGTAGCACAGTGGTTACGGCGCTGGCCACCCAGGCTGGTGGGTTCAAAATCAGCCTGGGCCAGCTAAACAACGACAACTGCAACAAAAAAATGGTCGGCTGGGTTACGCCTGTGGCTCAAAGGAGTAAGGCGCCGGCCCCATATACCGGAGGTGGTAGGTTCAAACACAGCCCCAGCCAAAAGCTGCAAAAAAAAAAAAAAAAAAATGGCCAGGCATTATGGCGGGGCCTGTAGTCCCAGCTACTTGGGAGGCTAAGGCAAGAGAATCGCTTAAGCCTAAGAGTTAGAGGTTGCTGTGAGCTATGATGCCACAGCACTCTATCAAGGGTGACATGATGAGACTCTGCCTCCAAAAAAAAAAAAAAAAAAATTGTAATATTCAATATATAGTAATAACAAATGATGAATACAAGTTGAATTGAGCACCTCTTATAATTGCAGAAGTCAAACATGACTTGAGTATTACAAAATTAATGTAGGTTTTTCCCTTTTTAAAATGTGTATACATGCAGGCTTTTGCACCCTCTGTATTTTCTCTTTAAAAAAAAAAAGTACTAGCCAGGAGTAATGGCTCACTCCTGTAATCCTAGCACTCTGAGAAGCTGAGGAGGGAGGAAGGCTTGAGCTCAGGAGTGCAAGACCAGCCTGAGCCAGAGTGAGACCCTGTCTCCACTAAAAATAGAAAAATTAGCTAGGCATCATGGTGGACACCTGTAGTTCCAATTACTCGAGAGGCTCAGGCAGGAGGATCACTTGAACCCTGGAGTTTGAGGTTGCTGTAGGCTAGCTGACACCATGGCACTTTAGCCTGGGCAAGAAAGTGAGACCCTGTCTAAAAAAACAAACAGACAAAAAAATCAGATTGTGGTTTCTAAATCTCATTTCCACTAAAAGCTGTCAAGGGTCTTTAGAGAAATGGCTAATCCCAAATTTGGACTGGCCACGTACAAGTACTGGGAATATGTTGTTATATTAAAAGCAAGGAAATTACAAAGACTACTAAGGTTTTGTCAAAGGCATAACACCCAACTTGAAAATAAAGATGGGATAAAAGTCACAAAAATGGATTGAACTATATCAGTTATGCTATATACTCAAATTCATAATGAGCTGATGTAAAAATGGTTTAATATTTATGATACTGCTCATTTTTAAGTGATTAATACTATAGCTACATTTTAAAGGGGGAAATCTGTTTAAGGAAAAAGGGGGAGGATCTGTTTTTTAGACACACAGTATAAATAAAAAGGAAAATCTAAACATGTACTGGAAAACCAGCTTAAGAATATAAAGCATGGGACGGGGCCTGTGGCTCAGTGAGTGGGGCGCCAGCCCCATATACCGAGAGTGGCGGGTTGGAAGCTGACCCCGGCCAGACTGCAACAAAAAATACCCGGGCATTGTGGTGGGCACCTGTGGTCCCAGCTACTCGGAAGGCTGAGGCAAGAGAATCACCTAAGCCCAAGAACTGGAGGCTGCTGTGAGCTGTGACACCACAGCATTCTACCCAGGGCGGAAAAAAATGAAAACTGTCTCAGAAAAAAAAAAAAAAAAAAAAAAAATACATGTATAGTTTTAACACTTTAAAAAAGGGAAAAAACAAATTCTAAAAATTGACACAAGCAAAAATATTTCCCCAAACATGCCAAAATAATTTTTTTTTTGAGAGAGTCTCACTTGTGTCACTCTTGATAGAGTGTCGTCATGTCACAGCTTACAACAACCTCAAACTCTTGGGCTTAAGTGATTCTCTTGCCTCACCCTCCCAAGTAGCTGGGAGTATAGGTGCCCACCACAATGCCCAGCTATTTTTTTTTTGTTGTTGTTGTCATTGTTGTTCGGCAGGCCCAGACTGGGTTTGAACCCGCCAGCCCTGGTGTATGTGGTTGGCGCCCTACCTACTAAGCTATAGGTATTGAGCCAATTTTTTTTCTTTTGAGACAGAATCTCACTCTATGCTGTGGATAGAGTGCGGTGGCATCATAGTTCACCGCAACCTCAAAATCTTGGGCTCCAGCGATCCTCTTGCCTCAGCCTTCTGAGTAGTTGGGACTACAGGCATGTGCCACAACACCTGAGTAGTTTTTCTGTTTTTAATAGAGACAAGGTCTCGCTCTTGTTCAGGTTGGTCTCCAACTCCTGAACTCAGGTTATCCACATGCCTTGGCCTCCCAGAGTGGTAGGATTCAAGGTGTGAGCCACTGTGCCCAGCCTCTGCAATAAATTTTTTATCCATTTTACAATGTCTGGATTGTAACCTTTCCTGGATATCCTCTTTTGGATTAATAACATTTCTAGACTTTGACACTGTTACTAATCAAAGCATGACTTAGAACTATCTTATGCATTACCAATCCAGCTGCCATGATGTTACTGCAAGGGTCATTCCATGCCATTCTGGCCACAGCCTGGGGACCTGGCTGGTGTAGTATAACCAACCAGTCACGTGCAGCCTGACAGATCAAATTCTCACATGCCATATACTAAAATGCTTTTGTAAAAATGATCATGCTTATTATGAAGAATCACAACAATACAGAAACAATACAGGAGAAATAACTATTATTCATAGTAGATACTCTTACATTCTTAAGTGTAATATAGTAGTAATTTAAATGATGAATGCTTTTTAAAAGTATCTCTTAGAACTATTCTGTTATTTGGATGTCCTTGTATTTAGAATCCTCGATAAATATTTTTCTATAGTGGTTTAAATTTAGAAGGTACTTGCCTTTTCCACAGTAGGAAAATTCAACCAGTGCATTTTGCAACTGAACTATAAAAAGTGATGAAATAACAGTGCCTCACTGAACTAGGAAGAAGGTGAGAAGTTACATACTATTTTTAGCCAAACAAATTAACTTATTATTTTAATTTTAAGGTCTATCAAGTACTTACACACGTTATTTGATACTTATAACCATAAATTACAAATGAGGAAACTGAGGCTTAGAGATTTAAGACACCTGCCCAAAGTCACACAGCTAGATGGTAAAGGAATCTGAACCAGGACCAGGGCCCTAGTGGAAGATGTAGTCCAATGTAAGACGAAGTGTTATGCATCCAGAAAGCATAAAACACATCATCAGAGAGCCTGCAAAGTCACTATGGGCCAAGCTTGGTGGTTCACACCTATAATCCCAGTACTTTGGGAGATCAAGTTGGGAGGATCAAATATAACAAGGTGTGAATATGGTGTGGTGGTGTGTCTGTATTTCCTGCTACCTGGAAGGATGAGGTCAGAGAATCATTTGAAGCCAGGAGTTTGTTGACACAGGGACCTATGATTATGCCACTACACTCTAGGGTGAGTGACAGAATGAGATCCTGTCTTTTAAAAAAAAAAAATTCTTTGTTCAGGTTAATCCAACAGGTAAAAAGAGGTTTTTTACATTAAAACATCATAAAACTAGGGGGGAAGCCCTCAGTTTAGGCAAAAATTAATTTATATTTTTAAAAAATAAAGTTTGTTTGAAAAATAGGAAAATTTTTAAAACGTCAAAGAAGACGAATGTTAAATCACAAAAATACGTTAACATGCAGCAAAGAAAATTAAGACCAGAAACAGCTGCAAATGGTAAGATTCAAGATTAGGAAGGAAAGTCAAGTCAGGAATATAAAGAGATGGGCTTCAAGGTAGACTGAAAAAAGGGATAATCATGTGGCAGACGTCAGGTTTTCCTACCACACCCATATTCGCAAGATAAAAAGCTCTGGCGTCTTCTTAGACTGGCATGTCCAAAATGTTTCTCTCTGCCTAGGAAGGCCTTCATCACCGAGTCAGACAAGAGCAAGTCAATCGAGAAAATAACTTCTTGTGAGACTAGAGTGTCAGCCTATGTAGGGGATTACAGCATCAGCGGTAAGACCTTAGGTGAAATTTACAACTAGAAACTAGGATTAATTTGGGAAAGCCTGCTAATATAAGAATACCCTACTTAATACTAAGGATAGTTGTCAGAATGTGGTTCTTCCATATCTCAAACTAGTTCGAAATAAACAGGTGAAGGGGTAAAACAGTTGAAGAGACGTGAAAAGAACTGGGGCCACCTGAGAGGGTGTACTAATTTAACGGATGTCATCAAAGCAAATATGCCATAAAACACTATTTCTCATTTTTCAGACAAAATAAACTTCAAATAAACGGCGGGCCATACGCTAAGAATTCCTTTTTTTTCTCCGGTAGGGTTTTTTCCCACCGAAGGAAATTGGAAAATCTGGATCTCAATTTCAGCCAAATGCTGAGTGCCTCCAACTTCAGTCTAGAACTAAAAGGAGAGGGACTGCTGTAAAGGAAGAAATCTGTGGGCGCTCCAAGCCACCCAGGGGAGGTTACCAAAGCACAATCCTGAAAGCAAACTAGAGAAAAGTACGCGCAGCGGCAGAAACGACGCCAGCCAAGAGCAACGTCGATTCCCGGCCGCGTCCCCCGAGCGCGCTCGCGGCCTCGAGACCGGCTCCCCAGCGCCCCCAGCGGCCCGGAGGAGAGCGGGCGGTCCGAGAAAGATGAATAGGTGCGACTCCCTGCTTGCAGTTCCCAAGGGACACACCCTAGCGTTTCCCTTTGCCAAGTTTTGTCTATTCATATATCTTGTCCTCCGAAATCCATACCACCTGTAAGGTAGGATTCCTAGCGTTCGAGTCCTGTGAGAAAGGGTAGGCTACGCTGTCCGCCACAGGTTCGTCTGTTGTAAAACGGTGGGTTGATGGCGTGGCCCTTTTAATTGCGGCCTCTAGCGCCAGTGTGGCATCGCCCCTTTAAGTCCGCTGGCAGCCGCGGTTCCGCGGGCGGGGTCCGTCTTTCCCTGGACTAGGGCCGGCGCTGGCCGGCTTCTTTCGGGGGCTGGAACTCGCCTCACCGACGTCGGCTCCAGCGCAGGGCTGAGCTTCGTTCCTGATTGGCTGGTCGCAGGGGCCGTCCCCCCGCCCGCCACCCCTGGGTTCCCTCCCGGGTCCGCAGTGGAAACGCTGCCCTCTCCCTTCTTGACCCTTCTCTCTTCCTTCCTCCTCCTTTCCCTCCCTCCCTCCTGCCGCTGTAGCTTCTGGCGCCGCTGCCCCCGAAGGCGCTCCAGACTCGGTGATGGGGTCTCGGGCCTCCACGTTACTGCGGGACGAAGAGCTTGAGGAAATCAAGAAGGAGACTGGCTGTGAGTTGAGGCTGGGAGTGGGGGCGCTGCCCGGCGCCTGCGGCCGGCCTCGGGTCCGTGGGCCGCCGTCGCTAAGGTCTGAAGGTGGGGTGCCTGTGCGGGGGCGGTCGTGCGGGTTTGGAGACCGAGTTGGGAGGACCTGTTCTTCCAGCTGCAGCTTTCCAGAGCGGGGATCGAGCTCCTGTGTGCGCTGTCGTTCCCCACAAAGGCAGGAGACTCAATGGCTCATAGAACGTGGAAACCCCTTTTTTCCTCTCACCCCAACCTCCCGGCCCCTGAAAGTCCTCGGCCCATGAAAGTCCCAGACCAAACTCCTGTCCTTTGTCTATCCTCAACCACCTTTGCCTATGAAGAGGGATCCTGAACAGTGGGTAAAGCCGCAGAAGCAAATTCAGGAATTCTGGATGGATGCTGTAGAAAACGTAATACGTTCTTGGGCAAGGACCTAAAACCACTGACAACTGTGAGAAATCACAAACAAGGTTTTGCCACAAACTGGATAAACAAATCCAGAAAACAAGACCGTAAGGTTTTGGAAAACGTGACCCGGTGCCTCGAGATCTTTAAACAATCACGGTTCTGAGAATGTGAGACTTCTTTTGATCTGAACTTTTGGAGAAAAAGCACAGATAGTGTGACCACCAGTTTTTTTTTTGTTGTTGTTGTTTGTTTCGTTTTGTTTTTCCTTTTTTTTACTTACACAGAGGATACTTGCTGTCCTAATATTCATGTATATTGATTTCTATTATGCTGGTGTATTAGGCAGTCACTATTGAAATTGGATGTGATCCAAAATCTCAGTGTAAATTTGTACTAGGAACTGATTTAATAGTTTAGTCTTTTCCTTATTAGCCTGAACAAAGGAGCAACAGGGCTTTGGGAATTCAAAAGCTCTGTAAAGTACCATCATACAATTGAATAGCCCTTGATAATGCAATGTATGATACAATTGCATTGATGCATACAATATTTTCTCAGTACTCCTTTATGATTCCAGTTGGGTTATGAGTTGTGTGAGCACCTGATCTCTGTCTGTTCATGAATACCTGTCTTTGGTAATGAGGTGACCAGTAACTCAGTGCCCCATATGTAGATCATACTGAGCTGTGCTGGGGAAACTACAAAATTACTCAGGCAGTGACAGCCAGGGATAAATTAAATTAAATGCTGTCCTGTGTTGAGAAGTTCAAATTTCTAGAATCTTCAAGGTGTGTTTTCTAGACCCACCCTTTGTCCAATTGATTTATTTCTTGCAGGATCTTAAGCTTAAAGATCTTAAGCTTTTCCATAAATCTCTTTAATGATGATGACTTCACTACTTTCAAGGCAGTCCTTTTAATGATTTTGAATGAATGACAGCAACTATTTATGCTATTTATAATTTGCAGTGCTTACTTCGCTACTGGACCTTATCATTATTTTATGACTTACTCTGAGCTCATGAATAGAAATAGAGGCAGTTTGGAGTTAGCAAGCATTTTACTACACTTTGTTGCTGTGACTTTTGGCCACACATGTAAATGTAATAACTATTTTAGGTATAGGGTGACACCTGAATTAAAGCATTTATGCTTAAAATAGTTACATAATGAGGAACTGTAAAGCATAGTGAAGATGAGAAAAGCTATTTTTGCCTGAGAATGAAGGGACTAGTAATTCCATTCTGCTTTATTTACATTTGACCAAATGAAAAAGGCCTGGATTGCTATAGGACAGTGGGATATTTCACCATGTGACTTGTGGACAAACAGAAATGAATACTCATGGAAGAGCAGTTTTCCCTGTTGCCAAAGAGTGAACATGGGGGAGAGTCTCATTTATAGTCAATACATATGTACACATTGAGCCAAAATGCCTAGTGAAACTGGTACTTACTGAGTTTTCACAGTATCTGTTCAGTATTATGCTAGGTACTCAGAACAGATGGTGACAACAGATGCCAGTAACTTCATAGGGAAGATAAGGCCAAGAGAGTTATGATTAACATCATGACATAAGTAAGCTGAAATTTTGTGGCACCCGCCTTCAGAAATGAGAGAAAGAGACAGTCCTTGTGGAGGACAGGAATTGGGCTTTGGTGCATGCATGAAGGGATTAGATTTGGGTAAATCGACCCAGGGTATTTGGGGTGGCTTCTAGGAGTGATCTCCCTAAAGCCTGCTACAAAGTCATTCCTCTGTCCTGAGAGTTGAACCATCAGTTTATCCAATCATCGAAGTTATTTCTTAAAGCAGTAATTTTAGTATGATTCAAAAGACTTTGAAGAATAAAACAACACACACCTGGAGGGTGGAGTAGAGAGGTGGAATTTGTCCTATTTTCAATGCTTCTTGTTCCATGAAGAACAATTGGGAAGGGCAGCGCCTGTGGTTCAGTGGGTAGGGAGCTGGCCCCATATACGGAGGGTGGTGGGTCCAACCCAGCCCCTGCCAAACTGCAACAAAAAAATAGCCAGGCATTGTGGCGGGCACCTGTAGTCCCAGCTACTCGGGAGTCTGAGGCAAGAGAATCGCCTAAGCCCAGGAATTGGAGGTTGCTGTGAGCTGTGTGATGCCATGGCACTCTACTGAGGGTGATAAAGTAAGACTCTGTCTCTACAAAAAAAAAAAAAGAAAGAAAAAAGAAAAGAACAATTGGGAAACTATCAATCAGAAACACATTAAAAACAAGTATAAAACATTTTATTACTCCTTTTGCCAGTAAAAAAATATAATTGAGGAAAACTGACTTTATATTCAATACAAAAGCTTTGCATTTTCGGGAGGCTGAGGTTGGTGGATTCCTGAGCTCAGGAGATTGAGACCAGCCTGAGCAAGAGTGAGACCCATTTTCCAAAAATAGCCAAGTTTTGTGGCAGGTGCTTGTAGTCCCACTTATTTGGGAGGCTGAGGCAAGAGGATTGCTTGAATTTAAGAGTTTGAGTTTACTGTGAGCTATGACCCCAGGACACTCTACCAAGGGCAACAAAGTGAGACTATGCCTGAAAAAGAAAGCTTTGCATTAGAATTACTTATTAGATTTCAACTTTTTATTTTTTTTTTGTAGAGACAGAGTCTCACTATTTTGCCCTCAATAGAGTGTATGGTGTTACAGCTCACAGCAACCTCCAACTCCAGGGCTTAGGCTATGCTCTTGCCTCAGCCTTCCGAGTAGCTGGGACTACCGGCGCCCTCCACAAGGCCTGGCTATTTTTTTGTTGCAGTTTGGCCCGGGCCAGGTTTGAACCGCCACCCTTAGTATATGGGGCCAGCACCCTACTCACTGAGCCACAGGTGCCGCCCAATATAGGATTCTTTTAACAATTAAATGAGATAACTTATGTAAATTAGAATGGTGTGTGGTATAATAAATGTGTGCATATTATCTTAAACCACAGATAACAATCATGTATTGGGAAAATGCCACTTGCATATGCTAGTTATATATATGTATGTATGTGTGTGTATACATATATATATTTGTGTGTGTGTGTGTGTGTGGTTTTTGGCCGAGGCTGGGTTTGAACCCACCACCTCCAGCATATGGGACTGGTGCCCTATCCCTTTGAACCACAGGTGCTACCCTTTTTTTTTTTTTTTTTTTGTCTGGAGAAATAGTATCAAGCTGTTTCGCTGGGTAGAGTTCCGTGGTGTCATAGCTCACAGCAACCTCCAACTCTTGGGCTCAAGTGATCCTCTTGGCTCAGTTTTTCTATTTTTAGTAGAGATGGGGTCTTGCTTTTGCTCAGTCTGGTCTCTACCTCGTGAGCTCAAGCAATCCACCCGCCTCAGTCTCCCAGAGCGCTAGTATTATAGATGTGAGCCACCAAACCTGGCCCATATGCTGGTTATAAAAACTGCATGTAAGGCTGTATAATCGGGGGAGGTGACAGCATTTTATACATTTTTAATTTTCACATTTTCTATTTTCAGTAGGCATTGGATTAGGAATCGTGTACAGACATTTTGCCAAGTCTTAGGAAATAAAACTTCTAAAGGAGTAGAAATTATGATTATTCTTAGCAATTTAGAAGACATCATCCAAGAAACACTTCATGTTGCATAAGTCAGACATTTGCTATATTATATTTTTCTATTACCTTCTTTCACACTAATACATGTTCATAAATTAAAGTTCATTTGAATAAAAGATGAAAATGTCTTGGGAGTTTTTGGAATCCCCATCCTTAGTTTACTTAAGTGTAGCAATAAGCTGGCTGTGAATTACTTAAAACCTTATTTATGAGAAAGAATTCATACCAACAAAGCAATAATGAATGCAGATTTATTTATTTTAGTCTGTACTTTCTGGTGTATGTCATGTGGTATGTGGAGCGTGTTCAGTAGGTTTAGGAAGTAACTTATACAGGCTGGTGAGGATGTGTTTGTTTGAAAGAGTGTAGTGATGATAGAAGAAATGTGGGTTTCTCTACAGTTCCACCAAAGTACAAGGCTGGCAAAGGTAATTGCTTGAGAACAATTTCCAGGGCCAGTATGTAAGTGGAAGTGCAACTGTGACCTGCTGCTGCCTCCAGTGTAGGACACTTTTAAGGGCCTCATCTGCCATGCTACAGCGCCTGAAGTTTCTGTCACTACGAAGACCCTACTGTCTTCCTCCTATTGAAATGGAAATGCATGGATAACTAATACCTTTAGCTTGTTTTGATTTAGGTGATTTTTTTTTTTTTTTTTTGAGACAGAGTCTCAAGCTGTCGCCCTGGATAGAGTGCTGTAGTATCACAGCTCACAGCAACCTCAAACTCCTGGGCTTAAGCAATTCTGTTGCCTCAGCTTCCCAAGTAGCTGGAACTACAGGCGCCTGCTATAACGCCTGGCTATTTTTGGGTTGTAGTTGTCTTTGTTATTTGGTGGCCAGGCTGGATTTGAACTCGCCAGCTCAGGTATATGTGGTCGGCGCCCTAGCCACTTGAGCTATGGGCACCGAGCTGATTTAGATGATTTTTAAAGCTCTCTACTTTCCTAGTTTGTTTTTTTTTTTCCTAACCACTAGACAATGTGGGATACTTCCCTAGTTCTAATACAAAGTCATATTTTTGTTTCCAGAAAGGAGTAAGAGGTAACCACTTGTTATATCAGAGAGGGAGGGATACCCTAGGAAGTTTATTTTGGTAGGGGAAAGTGGTCTAGAGCATAGAGTACTAGGAAGTTTGCTCATTTAGAAGATAACTGACTGGCTCGGCACCTGTGGCTCAAGCCACTAAGGCACCAGCCACATACACCTGAGCTGGCAGATTTGAAACCAGCCAGGGCCTGCCAAACAACAATGATGGTTGCAACCAAAAAATAGCCAGGTGTTGTGGTAGGTGCCTATAGTCCCAGCTACTTGGGAGGCTGAGGCAGGAGAATCGCTTGAGCCCAGGAGTTGGAGGTTGCTATGAGCTGTGATGTCACAGCACTCTACCCAGGGCGACAGTTTGAGGCTCTGTCTCAAAAAAAAAAAAAAAAAGAAAAGAAAAGAACTGACCCTAGCAGCAGCTGCAAAGATATAAGCTTTATCTATTTATGTGTGTATGTATATATATATTTGTTTTTGTTTTTTGTTGTTTTTGTTTTTGTTTTTGTTTTTTGAGATATAGTCTTACTTCGTTGCCCTTGGTAAAGTGCCATGGCATAGCTCACAGCAACCTCCAACTTGGGTTCAAGTGATCCTCTTGCCTCACTTTTTCTATTTTTGATAGAGACGAGGTCTTGATTATGCTGAGGCTGGTCTTGAACTCATGAGCTCAAGCAGTCCACTCTCCTCATCCTCCCAGAGGTCTAGGATTATAGGCGTGCACCACCTCACCCTATTTGTTTTTGAGACAGAGTCTCATTCTTTTGCCCAGGCTACAGTGCCGTGGCCTAACCCTAGTCACAGCAACCTCAAACTCCTGAGTTCAAGCAGTCCTCCTGCTCCAGCCTCCCAAATAGTTGGGTGTACAGGTGCCTATCACAATGCCTGGCTCATTTTTCTATTTTTAGTAGAGATGAAGTCTTGCTTTTGCTCAGGCTAGTCTGAAACTCTTGAGTTGAAACGATCCACCTGCCTTGGTCTCTCAGAGTGCTAGGATTACAGACATGAGCCACCAGGCCTAACCAACTTCAAAATCTTATCTTTTTTCTTTCTTTCTTTCTTTTTTTTTTTTGACACAGAGTCTCACTTTGTCACCCTAGGTAGAGTTCTGTGGCGTCATAGCTCACAGCAACCTCAGACTCCTGGGTTCAAGTGATTCTCTCACCTCAGCCTCCCAAGTAGCTAGGACTACACGTGCCTGCCACATGACCCAGTTATTTCTAGAGGCGGGGTTTCACTCTGGTTCAAGCTGGTCTAGAACTCGTGAGCTCAGGAAATCCACCTATCTCGGCCTCCCAGAGTGCTGGAATTATAGGCATGAGCCATCATGCCT
The DNA here is from genome assembly GCA_963574355.1 of Loris lydekkerianus. NCBI lineage: Eukaryota > Metazoa > Chordata > Mammalia > Primates > Lorisidae > Loris > Loris lydekkerianus. The sequence goes on from CAUYPK010020178.1 coordinate 31,836, forward strand.
GGCCCTAAAATATTTTATCTTTTTTTTTTGAGACAGAGCCTCAAGTTGTCACCCTGGGTAGAGTACCGTGGCATCATACCTCACAGCAACCTCCAGCTGTTGGGCTAAAGCGGTAGAGATGGGGTCTTGCTTTTTTGCTCAGGCTGGTTTTAAACACATGAGCTCAAGCTATCCACCTGCCTCAGCTTTCCAGAGTGCTAGTATTACAGGCGTGAGCCACCCTGCCCAACCTCTTCTCTTTTTATTTAAAAAAAACTTTTTAGAGACTTGGTACCTGTAGTTCAGCGGCTAGGGCACTAGCCACATGCACCAAGGGTGGTGGGTTCAAACCCAGCCAGGGCCTACCAAACAACAATGACAACTACAACCAAAAAATAGCCAGGTGTTGTGATGGCCCAGCTACTTGGGAGGCTAAGGCAAGAGAATCGCTTAAACCCAAGAGTTTGAGGCTGCTGTGAGCTGTGATGACATGGCACTCTACTGAGGGTGACATAGTTAAGACTCTGTCTCAGGATGTCTCTCTCTCATTCAAACTTGGAGTACAGTGCCTGACCATATCTCACTGCAGCCTCACACTCTTGTTACACTCTTAGGCTCAAGTGATTCTCTTACCTCAGCCTACCAAAGTGCTGGGGTTGCTGTCTGTAGCTGCTGGACCTGACCTAAAATCTTTTATCTAGAGCCACTTTTGGCTGCACTTTTATGCTTTGCATAGGTTATCAGTCTGTTCTTTTTTTTTTTTTTTTTTTTAATTATTTTATTTTTTATTTATTTATTTTATTTATTTTTTTTTTTTTTATTGTGGAGAAGGGGCGGGGAAAGAAGGTGGGGGAAGAGGTACGTGACAGGGTTGGGCCAGTGGCATGGTACCACATTGGCTGTATCTAGGTAGAGGCAGTTTCAGGCCGGGCCGTGTTGAGTCATTGCTATGTGGAAGTAGCTCGATGGATCTACTTCTAGTCAGGCTCAGGAAGTTGCACTAGGCCTCAGGCACATGGCAGGGCCCAACAATTCCCTCTTTTGTTTTTTGTATGGTGGATAAACATAGCCACTGTCTAAGGTTGCCTGCTCTTGCAATTTCAGTCTTACCCGTCATGGGGATACAAACATCAATGGTTTAGTCCCTGTCTTAGGTTGACTGAATGCAGAGTGATCTTACCCGTCTTTGGGTACTATGAATGTAATCCACCATGCAGCCTCTCCATATCCTGTCTTAGGTTGTCACCACTTTGGGAATCTTACCCGTCATTGGTGCTATGGAGGGCGGTGAAGAATAATAGTTAGATTTTGGTTAATGAGCCGGTGATATTGGACCTCGACCTGATTTAACTGCCTCTAACCTTTTTTTGGGGGTACAGGGCCCAAAGGTGAAGGGTAAATAAGGGTAGCAGGGGAAGAAGGTAGGGTGAAAAACCATGTAGGCCTGTCCACAGGGGATTTTCTAGAATTTCTTTTCTTCTCTTTCTAGATCTTCTTGGAGTGTTTTGATCTTGTTTTGCACGATCTCAGATCTGTTGGCATAAAAGTAGCACTTCTCCTGCAAAAATAAACAGATGCCTCCCTTTTTGGCAGTTAATAGGAATATAATAAAGTATTATTAGACAATGTATTTAAGGAACAAATTGCTGATATATGGAGCAACATGAATGAATGTCAGAGTAATTATACTGAATGAAAGAAGTGGGAAGCAGGGGGAATCCAATTTTATAAAATCCTAGAAAATGCAAACGAATTCTGAAGTGTCAGCAGGTCAGGCATCATAGGGACTAGGTAAGAGGCAGAGAGAAACAGGAAAAAACTGTTACAAACAGGCATGGGGATACTTTTGGGGACAATGCATATGTTAATTATCTTTTTGTTTTTGAGACAGAGGCTCATTTTGTCACCCTTGGTAGAGTGCCATGGCATCTTAGCTCACAGCAACCTCAAACTCTTGGGCTCAAGCAATGCTCATGCCTCAGCCTCCTGAGTAGCTAGGACTAGAGGTGCCTTCCACAACATCTGGCTATTTTCAGAGATAGGGTTCTCTTGCTCAGGCTGGTCTCGAACTTGTGAGGTCAGGTAATCTACCTGCCTGGGCCTCTCAGAGTGCCAGGATTACAGGTGTGAGCCACTGCGCCCGGCCCCACATATTCATTATCTTGACCATGGTGATGGTTTCATGGGGTTTTATGTGTCAAAACTCCTCAAGCTGTGCCCTGCAAAAAAAAAAAAAAAAAAAAAAAAAAAAGGCTGAAAATCTAAGCCACCATCTCACCAGACTGTAGGAAGTTCAATCTCATTCTGTATCTGGTTGGTCCCTCCTCCCTGAGGGGTGTGCCAGAATCTAGGAGGTTTATAAGATGCTGTCCAAACAATCCAGACCCACCCCCACCTCCAGGGCATCCCTGCTCCCTACCCACACCCCCAGCCTCCTTCCCCAGCTAGCCCCCAGCCCAGGGCTCAGTTCTCTATTCTCAGCCACAAGATCCTACCTCTGAGCCCAAGATTGCTGATCTCCCTTTCTCCCTTTCCTGGATGCTTAACCAAAAGGTTTTATGAAAGATGCTGAAGAACTAAAAAATTCCTATGGACTCTGGTGAGGCCTTGGATCCCAACTGTCCATCTCCTTCCCAGATGCCAAACCCATATTTGCCAAATAACGCTGGAGTTCAGTGGCTCCCAACTCCCATCACTTGCACCCTATGCCCTGCCCGGCACCCTGTGTTCCCCCATGTTCAGGATTTGAACAGTGCCTACAAATCTGAGCAAGGGAACTCTGACTGACCGCCCCAACCTAATTCACAAGTCTTTCAGCCCTTGGCTCCCTGCAAAACGTTCTGCGAATGTCCTTGAGATGCAACATCATCATAAAGGATTTAGCTAATGGTGTTTGGATGTTTCTCCCTCCTTCCACAGTTTATATTTGATGTTCCTTCTAAGCTCAGAAACCTAAGTGTCCTTCCCGGAAGGAAGTCAGTCTCACCAGGGGAGCAGAGGTTGTTAGGTAAAGTTGTCAGAGCAGCCTTGTGCAAGGCTGGGCCTTGGCCACACTGCACTGACCCAACCCACATGTCCTCCTCTGACCCCACAGACTAATTCACCTACAAGGCATTTCCTAGAGGCTGGCAGAGTCTTGGGGCCACAGGATGGTCAACAGAGAGTTGGGCTTGGAGACTACCTCTTAGCTTTCATAACACTTCCTCAGCCAGGGTAACCGGTACTGGTGGAGTTTTGGTGCTTGTTTTTCGCAGGCCCAGCTCATTGCAGTCCACCTGTGAGGTTTCTTGAAGTCTGTGCTTTAGCAGTTTCCCCCTCCACTCCACGCAGAAGGCAGCAACTTCCAATTCCTCTGGATCTGGGGAAGGTTCTCTCAAACCCTGGAGCACAGAAAGATAACAAAGTCCTGGGGATCACTGTGCACTCACCCCGCGTTGGCTGACTGAAGCTCTTCTTTACAGATTCCTCCAAGTGGGGTCTGCATTCTGGTGCTCTGACCCTACCTGTGCAGGTATCAAGGAATCATTTTGGAGAGGACTTCTGAATTGGAGTCCACTCAATCTGGAAGGGGAAGCAAAGCAGAGCAAAGGGTTTTTTGTATTGATCACAGGGGAGCATTCGGAAAATGTAGCCAATTTTTAAAAATTCTCTCTCCACCCAAAATTCTGTCTTCCTTTGGATCTTGCTTTGTTCAGTTTGCTTTACACAAAATACCCACGGGTCTTTAGGTCAGCTACTAAAGCACAGCCAGGAGTCAGGTGCACGCTGTGAACTCTCAGCCTGCACTCACAGGGCCCCGGGATTGGGAGAGGGGTGTGGCCCTGTCTCGTTTGGTACCAAAGGATCAGTGGAAGGCTGTGGGTGCTGCCAGGGCTCACAGGACACAGGGCCTGAGTCTGAGCTTTTCTCTCAGCTTTCTTTTCTGTTCAGGGATTCTGCAACTTACAGCTGGAATGTGCACATTTTTCAAATGCTTTTCACTAGGTGTGTCTCATTTATGTACTCTGAACTGGTGCAAAGTTCCTTTAAATTTGAAATGAAAATTCTCATTCTATTTTTAGCACCTTCCTTCCACTATCCCACTGGTCTAGGTCTGAGGCTTCATGGTGTCTACATTCTAAGAAAAACAGCCAAGCAAATAAATGCAAAGAAAGAAAACCGATTTATAATTACAAACTGCAGTGAGTACTGCAAAGGAATCATACAACCCACTGAAACAGAGGAAAACAGCTGAGATTTAGTTCAGATATAGTAGGGGGGTTCATCCGTTCTGAGGAGGTGGAATTTCAGTTAAGGTTTAAAGGGTGAAAATAAGCCAGGCAATTTGGTAGAAGTGATGGGGGCAGAGTTGGGGCTTACACAGGGGAAACTGCACCCACCCTCACCAAGGTGTTCTTTTAGGTGCTCAAATATTTCCAGCTTCCACATAGGATATAAAAAGCTAGAAAAAATGTTGCTCACAACCTCACAAAAGCCAGATTATCCACAAAATCATAACTTTTCTCGAATCTCTTAAATAACTAAGGTTGAAAGGCAACTAACTAGTCTGAAATCTAAGAAAAAATAGATACCTCTAAGGAGTGGCAGGGACAAGCACTGGCTGATGTAGCCTAGGAGGAAGATGGGCCACCAGGTTAAGCTGTAAGATTTAGTCAAAATGTTTAACAAATTGCCAACAGCCAGGGTGAGAGTATAGAGCCTGTGGGAACCATAAACCCGCATGGGCGGCGCCCATGGCTCAGTGGGTAGGGCGCCAGCCCCATATACCAAGGGTGGCGGGTTCAAACCCGGCCCCAGCTGGGCGTTGTGGCGGGCACCTGTAGTCCCAGCTACTTGGGAGGCTGAGGCAAGAGAATCGCCTAAGCCCAGGAGTTGGAGGTTGCTGTGAGCCATGACTTCGTGGCACTCTACCGAGGGCAATAAAGTGAGACTCTGTCTCTAAAAAGAAAGAAAAGTCTGCATTTATTCACAGACTCTTGTCTAGAACCTCTCACCTGGCACTCCTAAGAAAGACTTAGGTCAGCCTGGGAATGCCTCCTGCAGGGTGGGCTTTAGGGAGAGAGCAGTCACCTCTGCCATAAAGGCTCAGATCCCTGACCAAATCTGTCTCCTTCATGGAACAAAAGCCTTAAACCATTGAGGGACGAACAGCAAACTAAACATAAGGTAACACTTGCAAATTTGATACCAGTGGTACACCAATGGTGACGGAACAACTGTCGATTCCTGACTATACTGACTCACCACCACACTGAAGGTCTAGATGTGAGAGATATGCCCATTTTCCGATGAGAGATATGCCATAAATTCTGTTTATTTCATCTCTGCCAATCTAAACATAATGTCAAGTTTTCAGTGGAAAATTATGAGACATGTAAAAAAGAAAAATAAAACAACCCCAAGAAACAACCTACTGTCAATAGACAAAACAATTTTTTAAAAGGGGGAAAAAACCAAACCCAGACTCAGATATAAGTCACATGTTGAAATTATCAGACAGGAAGTTAAAAATACATGTGATTAATATATTAAGGACTTCACTGGAGCAAGTGGGCAAGAAGTATGAACCAGTGGAGAATTTTAGCATAGAGATTAAAAACTATCACAAATAAATAGAAATACTAGAAATAACAAAAAACACAGTGACAGCTATGAAGAGTGCTTTGACAGGCTCATCAGCAGTCTGGGTACAGCGGAAGAAATGATCAGTACAATTGAAGGTAGGTTGATAGAAATTAGCCAGACTGAAACACACAAGAAACTAGGTGCCAGGTTTTGGGGAAGGAATGAAGTTGAACATAAAGTCAATAGAAATTACCCAAACTGAAATACACAGATTAGGTGTCAGGTTTGGGGAAGGAATGAGTAGCTAAGACCAAAGCACCGTATCTTGTGAATGTCTGCGGCTCGCCATGCTCCCAGGGGCCTGTGATCCTGAGTGGTGGTGCTGTGCATGTGGGCTTTCAGGCCAAGGCCAACTCTCAGAGCCAGCACTTACCCGGAGACTCGCAGCTTCTGCAGCCCTCACAGTCTTGAAGACAGCATGAAGGAGGTGCTGTGCGTTTTCCAGCAGGAGCTCTTCGGAGGACTTGCTTCTTGCCAGGGAGGCCTTTACACTTATGGGTTTACAGGAGAAAATCAGTTCTTACAATAGGTAAGAGATGTAATCTAGCCTCACTGCCTATAGTACAGTAGTTATGGCACCAGCCACATACACCAAGGCTGGTGGGTTTGAACCCAGCCCAGGCCTGCTAAAACAACAATGACAACTGCAACAAAAAGTAGCCGGGCATTGTGGTGGGTACCTGTAGTCCCAGCTACTTGGGAGGCTGAGGCAAGAGAATTGCTTAAGCCCAACAGTTTGAGGTTGCTGTGAGCTGTGATGCCACGCCACTCTACTAAGGGACATAATAAGACTCTACCTCAAAAAAAAAAAGAAAGAAAAGAAGAAAAAGAAAAGAAAAGAAAGAAAAGAGATGCAATCTAAAATAAGTACCAGAAGTGTTACAATATGAGCCTCTTACAGTATGGGGATTATGCAGAGAAAAAAAAATGCTCTAAAAGACTAATTTAATATTTATTTTATCTTATTATTTTCAGAACCATGGCAGTCAGAAGCCTAACTTATGCATTTTAAAATAAAATTTTTTATTTCAATATTAAAAACATGACTCATAGTATCTATGAATTAACAAGAAGTATAGTGGAAACTCTAAATTGACCCACCCAGGGACCATAACGAAGTGGTCAACATAGGGAGCTAGGCCTACTATGCTGATACACGCATGTGGTGCATGTCTGGTCTATGAAATTAGATCAACTTGATGGTGGTCAATGTAGGGAGGTGGCCAACTATGGAGGTTCTACTGTATGTTTTCAATGAAAATAGATGAAAAAAAATAGCAGAACAAATGCCAACTGACATAATGAAAGGGAATAAGAAATTTTGTATGGAATTGTATTTGGGTTTTAGCTCAAAAGTTCTTATCAATGAGGAATACCGTGGAATACTATTTAGCTGCAAAAAAGATAGAGATTTTATATCTTTTGTAACAACCTCAACAGATTTGGAGAATATTCTTGGAAGCAAAATATCACAAGAATAGAAAAACAAGCATCACATGCATTCAGTACCAATTTGAAACTAGTGGATTAACAACTACATACTCACATGAGAGAAACACTAAATTAAATTCAAATAGGAAGGAGGGGGAAAGGGGTTGGTTAAGTTCCCACCCAGTAGGTTCGATGCACGGGTATATGGCACACTTCCTGGGTGAAGGACGCAATTGCAACGCAGACTTTAACCTTACACAAGCAATTTATGCCACCTGGTCATATATACCTCATAGTAACCTGAAATTAAAAAAAAAAAAAAAAAGGGCTCTTTTCTATAAATTGAAATTCGGTTCATTTATTGCAAAGAGCAAAGGTTGAAAATTGGTATCATTTATATCTAAATGTCCTTATGTGTTTATGTTCTTCTACATACTTCTTTAACCTGTGTATCTTATATAAACACAGCTTTCCTTTAAAAAAAAAAAAAAGGACTTATCAAAGATCATGCTGTACTTCCTAATTGAATTACCGTCCTCAATGGTTATTTGTTTTAACTGAATATAATAGAATGTAGACAAGTTGCTTTCTCCCAGTGAAAACGAAAATGCTGTGAACTTGAGTGACTTTAACTTTGGCAAAATCTCAGGACTTCCAGATACTGTGGAATAGTGGGAGCTTAATCATGCCCTTTGATTTTTTTTTTTTTTTTTTGGAGAAGGAAAGAGAAGTTTATTAATTTACTGGTAATTGAGGAGGCTATTAGACTCCCATCTCAAAGTACCAGCCTTCTATTTTCTGTATTACTGATGCTTTGACATCTTGAGGCCTTGATGATATTAGAGAGACTGCCCCCTGCTAGAATCAGGCACTTCCTGGAGATAATAAATGACTCACTTGCAAGTGCACCTGCCATATGCAAACGAACCCATCCAGAGCCCACACTCCCCAACCACCTCCTTTATGGAGCTCTCACACTCTGGGCCACTAATGATCTGCCCAAATTGTCCAGAGCCAGGTTCCAGACAGCTAAAGAAAACTCCTGTATCCCAGAGTCCTCTGAAATGATTCAAACCAACCAGTCCTAAGCCTCTTACCCTGCTCTCCCTGCCTTGCTCCTTCCTTCCCGTAAAAACCACAATAAATACTCTTGCCATGTTTTCCCCTGATTCCTTCTGCCTTTTGACTAATCCCAGTGCTTCCCTGTATGGCCCTGAATGGCCTCCTTTTCTAGGGATCTGTGAGCATAAAAACCTCTTCCTTCATGATGGTCCTTTCCATGTCTACATGTTTCATTTCCATGCCTACGTGTTTCATTTCCATGCCTACGTCATTAAAGCAAATCCCGGGTCCCCTTCCAATAATACCCATATTTGAATGTTAAATTAATTATAGCTCCTGTATCTCAAGTAGAAAAATTCTGGTTGCTAATCTTGAGTTAGTGCTGTACCTGAAATATTATTTCTTGGAGAACATTAGCCAGATTTTATTTTTAATTTAAAAGCAGTTTATATACCTTGATTTTGGAAATGATCTTTTTTTTTAGAATATAAAAGTATAAGTTTATTTTATATTAGTGAAAGGGAAGGGGGTGGAAGAGCTGAGAAACTGAGAGTAGAGATCAGAGAGCAGGGAGTGAGAGATGGGAAGGTGGCAGGCAGAGAAAAGGCATGAGAGAATCTGGAAATGTTATTGTTAGGCCTAACAACAATTGATCATAGTCTTAGCTATCAAGGTTTTCCATAATGTGAGATGATCACTAAACAACGGGTCAGTGTACCACTGCAGGTACTAAGAGACTGGCTGAAATGAAACCTGATTCCATAATTATATTATAATGTTCTATATCACCGACAGGGGAAGTGATGTAAGGAGGCAATTAAGGAAAACTGCTCAATTCCAGATTTTGAGCATATTAAATAGGTTAATCTTAACATAAGCTCTGGGCTGGCATAGCTTTTCTTAGGCAGATGACATTAGCAGTGCACACACTTTGAAAATAATGTATTCTTAAAGATAACTGTTTTTTATTTGATACAACTGGCATAAAGCAAATAGAAGGCTAATGATCAAAATTTAGACATCGTTTTAAAGAAGGGAGATGAGTCATTTGTGTCTGTGTGAGCGTTGGAGTAAGTGCCTAATGTTTTAAAGGGAGGAGGGCCCAATGTTGGAAGTCAACAGAAGTTTTAACACATTTGATATTTTTAAATGCCTTAATAGTTTTCTATGTTAAGTATTTTTAAATATTTTTTCTTTTTTATGTATGATACAACATAGTTGTGATAAAGTCAGAAATGGCTTTAATTTAAATGTGATTTTTGTACTGTGTAATACAGAGGGTGCCAAAAAAAGTAAACAGCTTTTTTTTTTCCAAACAAAGGTCTCACATATTTATTACTCGACCAGCTAATTCATGAAGAGCATACAAATAAAAAGAAAACCCGTTCTTCGAATGAAATGTGGCCAACTGTCCAACTGATGACATTTTCAGCTTGCTATGGTAAAATGATAGTGACCGTGACACAGCATAAATATGTGCATCTCATGTGCAGTTTCTTATACACCCAGCTTGGCTCTGCTCCAGTGTCTCCTCTTCGAATTGTACCTGATTTTATTACCAGTGTTCATTCAAATCCACTGGGGAATGAGATGATTTTGTTTTTGTTTCTTGGCCAGAAGCAGCATGATTCTGAAAGTCTTGTGAGAGGACACAGGCACCACAATGGTGGAGAGAAGGGGCGAAGAAGTTGGAAGAATGTCTAGAACACACCACCTTGGGTGGAGCTTAGGGGATCTATTCGTGCTTTATAGGAAAATACACTGCCGAGTGAGGTGGCTCACACCTGTAATCCTAACACACTGGAAGGCCGAGGTGAGAGAATTGCTTGAGCTTAGGAGTTCAAGACTAGCCTGAGTAAAAGGGAGATTCTGCCTCTATCAAATATAGAAAAATTAGCCAGGGGTTGTGCAGACACCTGTGGGCCCAGCTACTCAGGAGGCTGAGGCAGGAGGATCACTTGAATCCAGGAATTTGAGGTTGCTGTGAGCTAGGCTGACACCAGGGCACTCTAGCCTGGGCAATAAGGTGAGACTCTATCTCAAAAAAACTGTATTAAAATTTACAATATATACCAATAACAAAAAATGAACACGAGTCACATTTTAGCACCTTTTATAATAATGATGCAGACATTACTATAATAATAATGCAGACATCAAATGTGACTTGAGTATTACAATTTTAATACATTTTTCGGCACCCTATGTATTTATCTATATATTTTCAAACATTGGTTTACTATTCCTAAAATAACAGTAAACTCTTAGAGGATAAATGTTTAATTAAAAGAAATATATAAAAAAGGAATTCACCCTAAACCCCTGAAACGCCAGTCTTGAGAAAGTGGAGCTGGACAGTTTTCACCAAAACTGCTTCCCACCCACCTGGAGATGATGCGGAGCTGGCTGCTCATTGTTTGAATCTGCTCAACCACACACAAAAGCTCCTGGGAACATCTTTTATCCACGCAGTGCTTAGCAATAATGTGCATAAGTTTGGTGAAGTTTTGTCCCAAAGTTGCAATTTTCCTGGCAGAGGTAATGAGCTGATCTTTGGTCTATATCAAAGAAATGAAAAAGAATATCAAGAAAGTGGTAGCAAATTACAAAGCTTTCAAAACTTGCTTGGCACAACTTACTTCAGCTTGGAAATTAACATATTTTAGCTAAAACTGTGATCTCCTCAGACTCCTCCACAGGCTTTAAGACTTCCTGGGTAAGGAGCATTCTCTCCTGCAAACCACAGAACAAGGTAGCCAAGGCCTATCCATCTGTGTGGGGCTCAGGAGAAGCAGCCACTCATGGGTCCTCAAACTTTTTAAACAGGGGGCCAGTTCAATGTCCCTCAGACCATTGTAGGGCCGGACTATAGTTAAAAAAAAAAAAACAAAACTATGAACAAATTCCTATGCACACTGCACATATCTTATTTTGAAATAAAAAACAAAATGGTAACAAATACAATAACACTGCCTCATGTGGCCCACAGGCTGCAGTTTGAGGACCCCATTCTAGCCCATTCTCCACAAAAGCTGTGACCTGCACTGGGCTCAGAGTTAGTTTTCAGTGGACCCAGGGCATGTCTAAGGCCCCAAAGAAGGTTCAGATGTGCAAAGCATCTAGATTGAAAGTCTTGGCTGAAACCAAGGTGCAAAGGATGACAGTCACCTGCAGAGCTTCCCAGCTGGAAACTGACCATTAATAGACTGGTGACAGGAGCTGCCCAATAATTAGCTGATTTGAAATTTTTACTTTTCTGGGTCTCACTTTTCTTTACGTGAACAGAGAGATTTCTTTTTTTTCTTTCTCCATTTTTCTAGTTTAAATACAATTTCCCATTGCTGCCTTTTTCAATAATTAGGATTTCATTTTTGCTAGTGTTTCTACCCCTATTATTTGGTTTTTCACCCAATTTTATCCTGTAAAGTTTTCTGTTTGCTTGTTTTGGTTTGATTTATAGCATTTCTGTCTTTCCTCTCTACTTGGTGGAGGTGGGGTACTGTGTCCAATCAGATTAGCAAAGAGTTACTGACCTCAAGGGAACCACCCAACCGGGCACCCCCAGAGGTTGGGTTTTTTTTAAGATTGTGTCAAAGTACCCTACTGTACACCTAGATTGCTCTGTCTCCCTCTTTCTGTGCCTCTCTTCTTTTTGTCAATATTCCCTTTTACCCACCCCCCTCCTTTCTCTATTTTCTTTTCTTTCTTTCTTTTTCTTTCTTTTATCCCTTCTTGCTCTTCAACCTTCTCATCCTTCTGGTCCTGTACCAAAAGGACTCAATTGAAACCCTAGTCCACAGGCATGGGAACTTAAAGAGCAAGAGGAAGTAAAAGGAAAATTAGGGCAAGGAAACAGATAAAAGAAATCACTCATGAGGAAGAATCAGCAGAGAACTTCTGCAACATGAAGAACCAGTCCAGAGCAACCCCTCCAAGGGATCATGAGGTAGCTACTGCAGAGGATTCTACCTATAAAGAAATGTTAGGAATGACAGAAAGGGAATTTAGAATACACATAATGAAAACAATGAAGGAAATGATGGAAACAATAAAGGAAACTGCAGATAAAGTGGAAAATAACCAAAAGGAAATAAAAAAAACAAAATCAAATAAGAGATGAATGATATGAAGAATATAGAAAGGATATAGCAGAACTGAAGGAATTGAAGCAGTCAATTAGGGAACTTAAAGATGCGATAGAAACAGGTTAGACCAGCAGAAGAAAGAATTTCAGAGGTAGAGAACAAAGTTCTTGAGATAACTCAGATAGTTAAAGAGGCAGAAAAGGAGAGAAAGCAAAACATTCACTGACAGAATTATGAGACTTTATGAAGTGTTCCAACATATGAGTTATAGGAATCCCAGAAGGGGAAGAAGAATGCCCCAGAGGAATGGAAGCCATACTAGAGAATATTATAAATGAAAATTTCCCACACCCTCCTTTCAGAGGGATATTGGACCCCAGGTCACCTTAACTCTAACCGAGCTTCTCAAGACACATTGTGATGAACTTGTCCAAAGTCAAGACAAAAGAAAAGATTCTTCAAGCTGCCAGGAGTAAGTGCCAGTTGACCTACAGGGACAAATCCATCAGAGTGACTGCAAACTTCTCTAATGAAACTTTCCATGCAAGAAGACAATGGTCGCCTACCTTTAATCTACTTAAAAAGAATAATTTCCAGCCCAGAATTCTATATTCTGCTAAGCTAAGCTAAGCTTTAAAATTGGTGGAGAAATCAAATCATTTATGGATGTACAAACATTGAGGAAATTTGCCACAACAAGACCAGCTCTACAGGAAATACTTCAACCTATTCTACACACTGACCTTCACAATGGATCACAGCAAAGTAAGAACTCAGAAAGTAAAGGACAGAACCTAACTTCCACACTGATGCAAAAGATAAAACTAAGCAATGGACTTTCACAAAATAAGATGGGTAGAACACTACCACACTTATCAATTATCTCAATAAATGTTAATGGCTTGAATTCCCCACTGAAGAGGCATAGATTGGCTGACTGGATTAAAAAACACAAGCCATCCATTTGCTGGCTGCAAGAAACACACCTGGCTTCAAAAGACAAATTAAAACTCTGAGTCAAGGGTTGGAAGACAAGTTTTCAAGCAAATGGAATACAGAAGAAATGAGGAGTTGTAATCTTATTTCCAGATACATGTGGATTTAAAGCAACTAAAGTCAAAAAAGACAAAGACGGTCACTTTTTATTGGTCAAGGGAAAAATACAACAAGATGTTTCAATTCTAAATATTTATGCACCTAACTTAAATGCTCCAAGATTCTTGAAACAGACCTTACACATCTGAGAAATATGATATCTGATAATACAATAATAGAGAACTTTAACACTCCTCTTACAGAGCTGGATAGATCCTCTAAACAGAAATTAAACAAAGATATAAGAGATTTATATGAAACCCTAGAACAACTGTGCTTGATAGATGCATATAGAACACTCCATCCCAAAGATAAAGAATATACATTCTTCTCATCACCCCATGGAACATTCTCCAAAGTTGATCATATCCTGGGATACAAAACAAATATCAACAGAATCAAAAGAATTGAAATTTTACCTTGTATCTTCTCAGACCATAAGGCACTAAAGGTGAAACTCAACTCTAACAAAAACATTCCACCCCACACAAAGGCATTGTTTAATTAACTTCCTTGAGCATAACAACAACGAAGACACAAGCTACCAAAACCTGTGGGATGCTGCAAAAGCAGTTTTGAGAGGAAAATTTATCGCCTTAGCTGCCTACATTCGAAAAACAAAAAGAGTGCGCATTAACAAACTCACAAGCCATCCTATGGAATTGGAAAAAGAAGAATAATCTAAGCCTAAACCCAGCAGAAGAAAAGAAATATCCAAAATCAAACCAGAGATCAATGAAATTGAAAACAAAAGAATCATTCAGAAAATTAATGAAACAAGGAGTTGGTTTTTTGAAAAAATAAATAAAATAGATAAACCTTTGGCCAGACTAACTAGAAATAGAACAGTAAAATCTCTAGTAACCTCAATCAGAAATGATAAAGGGGAAATAACAACTGATGCCACAGAGATACAACAGATCATCTCTGAATACTACCAGTAACTCTATGCCCAGAAATTTGACAATGTGAAGGAAATGGATCAATATTTGGAATCACACCCTCACCCTAGACTTAGCCAGGAAGAAATAGAGCTCTTAAATAGATCAATTTCAAGCACTGAGATTAAAGAAACAATAAAAAAGCTTTCAACAAAAAAAACCCTGGTGCAGATGGCCTCACACCAGAATTCTATCAAACCTTCAAGGAAGAGCTTATTCCTGTACTGCAGAAATTATTACAAAAAATTGAGGATGAAAGAATCTTCCCCAACACGGTCTATGAAGCAAACATCACCCTGATACCAAAACTAGGAAAAGATCTAACTAAAAAGGAGAATTTCAGACCAATTTCACTCATGGATATAGATGCAAAAATTCTCAACAAAATCCTAGCCAATAGATTAGAGCTTATCATCAAAAAAGTCATACATCATGATCAAGTAGGTTTCATCCCAGGGATGCAAGGCTGGTTTAACATATGAAAGTCCATAAACATTATCCACCATATTAACAGAGACAAAAATAAAGATCATGTGATCATCTCATTAAATACAGAAAAGGCATTTGATAAAATCCAGCATCCTTTTCTAGTTAGAACACTGCAGAGTATAGGCATAAGTGACACATTTCTGAAACTGATTGAAGCTATCTATGACAAACTCACAGATAATATTTTACTGAATGGAGTAAAACTGAAAGCTTTTCCTCTTAGAACTGGCACCAGACAAGGATGTCCTCTGTCACCTTTACTATTCAACATAGTGCTTGAAGTTCTAGCCAATGCAATTAGGCAAGACAAGGAAATAAAGGGAATCTAAATGGGAGTAGAGGAAGTCAAACTCTCCCTCTTTGCTGACGACATGATCTTATACTTAGAGAATCCCAAAGACTCAACCACAAGACTCCTGGAAGTCATAAAAAAATACAGTAATGCCTCAGTATATAAAATCAATGTCTACAAGTCAGTAACCTTTGTATACACCAATAACAGCCAATATGAGAAGCTAATTAAGGACACAACTCCCTTCACCATAGTTTCAAAGAAAATGAAATACCTAGGAATATACCTAACAAAGGAAGTGAAGGACTTCTATAAAGAAAATTATGAAATCCTCAGAAGGGAAATAGCAGAGGATATTAACAAATGGAAGAACATACCATGCTCGTGGATGGGAAGAATAAAATGTTAAAATGTCTATACTTCCCAAAGCAATCTACCTATTCAATGCTATTCCTATTAAAATACCAACATCGTACTTTCACGATTTGGAAAAAATGATTCTGCATTTGGTATGGAACCAGAAAAAAACTGGTATAGCTAAGGCAGTTCTTAGTAATAAAAATAAAACAGGGGGCATCAGCATACCAGATTTTAGGCTGTACTACAAAGCCATAGTGGTCAAGACAGTATGGTACTGGAACAAAAAAAGAGACATAGACACTTGGAATTGAATAGAAAACCAAGAAATGAAACTAACATCTTACAACCACTTAAACTTTGATAAACCAAACAAGAACATACACTGGGGGAAAGACTCCCTATTCAATTAATGGTGTTGGGAAAACTGGATATCCACACGTAAAAGACTGAAACTGGACCCACACCTTTCCCCACTCACAAAAATTGATTCAAGATGGATAAAGGACTTAAATTTAA
>CAUYPK010020179.1:0-12418 GCA_963574355.1 Loris lydekkerianus
AATCACTTGATTATTTCAAATTATTTTGAATATATTTTTTTTTTATTGTTGGGGATTCATTGAGGGTACAATAAGCCAGGTTACACTGATTGCATTTGTTAGGTAAAGTCCCTCTTGCAATCATGTCTTTCCCCCAGAAGGTGGGCACACACCAAGGCCCCACCCCGTCCCTCCGTCCCTCTTTCTGCTTTTCCTTCCCCCCCCCATAACCTTAATTGTCATTAATTGTCCTCATATCAAAATTGAGTGCATAGGATTCATGCTTCTCCATTCTTGTGATGCTTTACTAAGAATAATGTCTTCCACTTCCATCCAGGTTAATATGAAGGATGTAAAGTCTCCATTTTTTTTAATACCTGAGTAGTATTCCATGGTATACATATACCACAGCTTGTTAATCCATTCCTGGGTTGGTGGGCATTCACGCTGTTTCCACATTTTGGCAATTGTAAATTGAGCTGCAGTAAACAGTCTAGTACAAGTGTCCTTATGATAAAAGGATTTTTTTCCTTCTGGGTAGATGCCCAATAATGGGATTGCAGCATCAAATGGGAGGTCTAGCTTGAGTGCTTTGAGGTTTCTCCATACTTCCTTCCAGAAAGGTTGTACTAGTTTGCAGTCCCACCAGCAGTGTAAAAGTGTTCCATTCTCTCCATATCCACGCCAGCATCTGCAGTTTTGAGATTTTGTGATGTGGGCCATTCTCACTGGGGTTAGATGGTATCTATTTGATTTGCATTTCTCTAATATATAGGGATAATGAACATTTTTTCATATGTTTGTTAGCCATTCGTCTGTCTTCTTTAGAGAAGATTCTATTCATGTCTCTTGCCCATTGATATATGGGATTGTTGGCTTTTTTCATGTGGCTCTATAGATCCTAGTTATCAAGATTTTGTCTGATTCAAAATATGCAAATATCCTTTCCCATTGTGTAGGTTGTCTCTTTGCTTTGGTTGTTGTCTCCTTAGCTGTACAGAAGCTTTTCAGTTTAATGAAGTCCCATTTGCTTATTTTTGTTGTTGTTGCAATTGCCATGGCAGTCTTCTTCAATTAAAAAAAGTCCAAGCCTCGTAAAGAACGAAGATAAATACATTCAGAAAAGATATCAGACAATTGCTGCAATGAAATATTGAGCAATAATAATAATAATGCAAAAAAAGTAACATTCACATTGTCAAATAAGAGCATGTCTATGGTAAAATGTTCTGACTCAGGTTCTATATGGACTCATCAGTTAACTTCTTCTCATCTTTGTTTTCTTTACAAGGTTTTTGTTTCTAGTCCTCATCTTAAACGTTGTTATTGTTGTTAAATTTTAAGCCTCTTTAATTTTGTAAAGGCAAAAAGTGGAAAGCAAATAAACACATGTATGTAGAGAAAATAAAAAAATAAAAATAATTTTAAAAAATAAAAAAATAAATCCAAGCCTAGAGAAATTCACATAGACTGTGGTGAGAAAGTACTACATGTTTATAACAGTATTCACAATTTATACATGGCAAAGCTGTTTATCTGCAAGAGAGAAAATGACATGCACCTTTACTTCTCCAGGTGCCCTAAATTTCGAGGTTTAAAATAGTTCTTTGTAGCATCTCCCTGAGATTTTGACAGATGCTTCAGGCTATTGGTAAACTTAAAGAGATTTAACAAGAACCTGCATTGCACCATTTTCTTTTAATCTGTGGCATAGTTGTTTAGTTATGGCTGGATTTAAACCATCCAAAAGCTGGAAGCATTTGGAATCCTATTTGTTCCTTGAGTGGACTAGTCATTAATGAGCTTATCTGCATGGCTGCCTCTGAAGTTAAATCTTATTTCTACATCTACTTTTTTCTAAGGACTTATATTTTTTGCTAGGATTTCTTGGGCACAATTTGATTTGTTGACTTGTCATTTGTACACTGCCCAGACTTTGGGGTTTATTTTAAAAACATGTTTTAAATGTTCCAAGGCTCCATACCCTTCACTTGCTTCTTTCACAAGGTAGATGTTATAAGCTCGGAGTTATTTTTCTTTAAAACACTGTTAAAAGCTAATGGTAGCACCCAACCCTACCCCCAGCTCTCCTCACCACTGTATGCTTCTGTCCACAAAAGTCAAGTCCGTTCTTCCTATTGTGATCAATAGCTCAAGAAGATCTTTTGAGCCCTTTTGTTAGACCATTAGACCTCACCACTTTTTCTCTTATCTGTGGTGGCCATATTATGAAAATTATGCAAGGGCCTTTTTTTCTTTTTGGCTCATCAGCATACATTTGTGTTTGTGTATTTATTGTGTGGCCCAAGAAAACTCTTCTCCCAATGTGTGGCAGAGAAGAAAAAAGGTTGGACTCCCCTGCAGGTGACAAGAATCTATAAATTTACAGAGCAAAACTCACTCTCAGCTCACAGTTCCAGGTCTGCCTCTACATGAGAAAAGCCATCTTCACACATCTCAAGGGAGTTCTCTTCCAAACCTGGGTGCAGGAGTCATCCCTGCCCTCAACCTGGGCTCTCTCTGTCTCAGTTCTGCTTTCTGATTACTCTCCTGAGCCACCTACCGGAAATAATTCCATCTTCCCTTGCATCCAGGGAGGACAGCGGGGAGGCGGAGGTTATACATTCATTCACAGGAGTATAACCCCCACCTTCCTTTATTTATTTATTTATCCTCTTGGTTGGTTTCAGAAAAGGTTGGAGGTGATTGCACAACCCACCTCCAAAGAGAAATCCAAGTAACACTTTTAGGTCACAGTGATTTGGGGAGGGGGATAATTAGACCAGGAAAATCCTTCTGTCCTTGCAATGACCTACATCTAAAGTGAAATGTTATTCAGCCTTTGAAGAGAAGCTTTTTGTTTGGGGATTTTCAAGTATGCTTGTCAGGTGCCTGCCCATCACTGGTAACATCTTCAGAATATACTTGTCATCTCCCTAACATCAGTAAATCCATTCATTCCCAGCTGTAATTTATCTCTTGATAAATCATGCTATCAAGTTGAAGTGTGAAAGCAATACCCTCAGGACATAAAATACCACTGAATCCGCTGTTTGGTTAATTTATTACTATTATTAGGGAACTGACAGGATTACTTTAAAAATCAAGTGCCCAGAGGCCCCAGATTTTTATCAGGTCTCTGATACTGGAACAGTGTTCAATCACGCCTGGCTGGCCCAGCCACATCCCAGCCTCCCCCTGCCAATCAGTCCCTTTAGAGAATTCTTGTTGGAAGGAGGGAGTAGCTGAAGCCAGGCACTAGCTTCTCTGCAACATTCAGACAGATAGGTAGGTCTGACAATCAAGAATATAAAGCCTTGGGGCTTTTACTCAAGGAAGTGGCTTGCTTTCCTGAAAGGACTGTCTGTCTCTCTATTCAATCCTTGACAACCTGGCATTATGGATGTTGAAGCACAGCACTAAAGGCTGACACGGTGCAGGGACAGAAGCTCCAAGCCAGGAAGTAGCAGATGTGACTTGAAATCCTAACCTTGGCATTTAGCTAGCTGTGTGACCTTGGACAAGTAATTTAATGGTTCTGAACCTTAGTTTCTATAACTGCACAATGGTGTTAATGCAGGGTCATTAAGAGAATTAATTAAGACATGTGGAAATAGTCACCTTATCATAACTGGCCAAGAATGTTTGCTTGTTGCTTTCTCTTAAGAATACAATATCAAAGGCAGAATTTATAGGGATGTATCAGTTAATTTTTCAACCACATGTGACTATCCATTTCTTGGTCATACTCAGATTTGTTTTAATTTGGGATTAAATTCATTGCCAGGCATTAAGATATATGGTAAATAAAGACACTTTTGTAAAATTTTTCATACCTTAGAATCCAATGAGATGTAGATAAAAACCCAATACAATAAATGCCATCATCAACTCCAACCTTACAAAGAAGGAAGGAGGGGAGAGAGAGTGGGAGGGAGAGGGGAGAGAGAGTGGGAGGGAGGGGGGAGGGAGAGCAGGCGGGCATAAGGAAAAGAAAAAGTTGCAGCCATCGGAACAGAATTTCACACTTTCAACAGTCTAGGAGAACTTTGTTGTAAGAAATGAGTGCCCAGTGTAAATTACCAGGGGGCTTATCTGGGCACATGTTGATGTCAGATCAGGAACCGCCCCAAGTCCCTGCTATTGCTCTTCTGACTTGTTTCAGACACTCCAGCCTTGTTGAAAAACCACTACCAGTCTCTCAGCCAAGGATACTTGTCCCTGATCTCAGTGTCCCTCCCTTTGCCACTTCTGACAGATCTAACATAGCTTCCCGGAGTAGCCTTTCTAAAGGCCTCTCTAAGTACTTTCTAAGCCAAGTGCCCTCTACCGCTTAGGCCCTTACTCTGCTGTTTCTTTATAGCATTTAGCACTGCCTGACTTATTATCATTATTATTTTTTTTTTTTTGTCTCCCACTAGAATGTAACCTCATGAGTACACTGGTATTTGCCTATCTTATCCACCACTGCTATAAATCCCTAAAATGATTCCTAGCATAAAGAAGGGAGTAAGAGGAAGAAAGGCTGTTGTCCTCCACCATTACTTAGGGACAAAGTCTTTCTGCAGCCTGTAGGGGTTCAGTTTCTGAAATCTTGAGTCTCAGAACAGAAGTAAGGCAAGGTCAAGTGGGCGTCACCTACCTAGCCTCATTCAGATTATAGTAGTCCTGTGGTAGAATTCTGAGTAGTCTCCTAGCAGGTATCTACCTCTTCCTCAAGACTATGCTGTATTATTTTATCTACTCCATATTCCTCTTTTGTTGTTTATTTTTGGGGGGGGTTCCCTTTTGTTGCTTGATTTTTTTATTGAGGTACAACTGATGTACTATTGTACTTAACTAACTGTACTTAAATTATACAATTTAAAAGAGTTTTGACATATGCACACAAGCATGAAGACATCACTCCAATCAAAATGAGGAACACTTACACAACCTCCCCAAATTTCCTAATGACCCTTTGTAATAGCTACCTTTCTGCTGCTACCACAGATTAATTTGTATCTTTTAAAATTTCATATAAATGGAATCATTTATATGCTGTATGTACTGTACTATTTTTTTCTTTCTTTTTTCTTTTTCTTTCTTTTTTCTTTTTCTTTCTTTTTTTTTTTGGCTTAGATTCTTTCACTCATTATTTTGAGATTCATCCATGTTGTGGTTATCAATAGTTCTTTCCTTTTTACTGTTAAGAGGTAGTATATTGAAGGGATATACCACAATTTATTTACCTATTCACCTATTGATGGACATGTGGAATATTTTCAGTTTCTGGCGATTATAAGTAAAGCTCTATTAATATTCATGTATAAATCATCATATAGATGCTTTCATTTCTCTTGAATAAATACCTAAGAAAGGAATACTTGATCATATGGTAGGTGCATGGTTAACTTTTTAAGTATCTATCTAATTGTTTTTCAATATAGTTGTTCCATTTGATATTCCCACCAGCTGTTCATCATTGTTCCAGGAACTCCACATCCTCACCAACATTTGATATTTTGACAGCAACATCTAAATGAGAGACAGGTCTGATCACACCATTCCTCTGCTTAAAATTATACACTATTTCCTATGCCCCTGCAGAATAAAACCCACCTTCCTCAGGGATGTTCACCAGCTCCTGCCTCCCAGCACAAACACAACTTCCACCACAATACACTTTCTTTTCCCCTGCCCTAGACCTTTTCCACACAGACCACAAACCTGCTTGGGTTTTCCCTAACTATGCAGCACCTTTTTCAATCTTCCCACAAGTATTTCTGCATTCCTCACTCTTACGGACAAAATTGTCCAACCCTCTCCAAATTTATATGTAGAAGTACTAACCCCTAGTCCCTCAGAAAGTGATAATATTTAGAGATAGGGGCCTCACAGAGGTAAGTAAGGTAAAATGAGGTCCTTAGGGTGGACCCTAATCTGATATGCCTGGTGTCCTTTTAATAAGAAGAAATTTGGATGCCAACAAGTAGAGAGGGAAAACAATGCAAAGACACAGGAAGATGCTGGCCATCTGCAAGCCAAGGAGAGAGTCCTGGAAAAGATCCTTCTGCCTGGGCACCTGTATCTCAGTGGTTAGAGCTCCAGTCCTGTGCACCAGTGGTGAAAGGGTTTTAACCCCATCTGGGCCTGCTTAACAGGGTAAAAAAAAAAAAAAAGGAACTCAACCCTTCTGGCACCTTCATGTCAGACTTCCAGACTGCAAAACTGTGAGAAATAAACTTTCATTGCATTAGCCTGGAGTACTTCCTTATGGCAGCCAAGAAAATAATGCACTCACCTCTTTAATGACCAGCCCAGTGGTTACTTTCTCTGTCAATTATTTTCCCATATCTCTTGCCCAGGTTTTATTGCTTTCTTTTGTCATTCTCATGGTACTTCATTGATACCTTTATTGAGAATTTGTTCTCACTGTAGTAATTATTTGTTTAAGGGTCTATCTTCCCCAGTAGGCTAGATTTTTTGAAGATGTTTTTATCTTGGCATCCCATGCTATCCAGATGAGTCTCCTGACATGGCATAGGCATCTATTTATTTTTGTTACATGAATTCTCTGGAACTAGTCTGCTCAGCCAGATTTCTTTTGCCCATTGCTTCCTATTGTCCTTTTTAAAAGAAATAATTATAGCAATTATTCCTCATGGGAATTTATTCCAAGGATATTTATAGACAAGTATTTAAAAATGGATGTATAAGAAAGTTCATCAGAGCACTGATTATAATATAAAAAAATTTCAATCAGCATAATTGTTGTTCAATAGAAATTAGTTAAATAAATTGTGGTATGGCCCACAGAAGAACACTGTATAGTCAATAAAAATGACAATATAGATCTGTATTTATCTATCCACAGAGGAAAAAAAACACTGCACCTATTATTGAATTAAAAAAACAAAATACAGAACCATATGTTGAGTTATTTAGTTATTTGTACAAAGGTATGTCTGGGTACAGCCATAGGTACCCATGCACGTAGAAGCATGTTGAAGAATATTTGCAAAAATGTTACAACAATTAACTATGAGGGGTAAGATTTCAGATATTTTTCTTTTTTCTCTCTATATATTTAAGAATTCATTACATTTTTAAGAGTAAGCATACATTAATTTATAACCACAATAAAGTAGAAGAATTATTTCATTTTGAAGAAAATATATTTTTAAAAAGGAGGAGAATAACTGGACTCCATAGTTCTGCTAGATAAGCCGCTTTACCTGAGCGTGGAAGAGACACAATTCTTCTCACCCCGTTAATTAGGCCTCCTGAAAGCAGGTCATCCCTGGCCCAGGCCACATAACTGGGTATCTGCTTGACACCGTTAGGAGCTACTGAGCTGCTGCTACCCACCCTTTCTGGTCTGATCCCAAAACAAATCCTGTACTCCAGCTTTAAATGCCTAAGTTTCTGTTAGTTATTCCCTTTAGATATTTCAATTAGGCAGCTATTAAAATGCATAAGCAAAAGCAAAAAAAAAAAAAAAAAAACCTATTATTTAGTTAGAAATGTGGTAATTCCAATGAATTCCCCAGCAAAAGGTTGATATGGGAAAGGACAAAAGGAAAAATGGGCAGAAATTGGTGCTAGGGCTGGGGTAAAGCCAGCAGGAACAGACTCAATCCCTGGGAAAAGTATAGAAAGGACAAGGGATTAGTCAGGGTTCCCTAAAGAAACAGAGTCAGTAGGGTATAGATAGATATAAATATGGACAGATAAATAGACATAGATAGACACATAGATATGAGGAAGAGATGCATTGTAGAAATCAGCTCACAGGATTGTGGAAGCTGAGAAGTCCCCTATCTGCCTTCTGCCCACCAGAAAACCAGGAAAACTGGTGGTGTGATTTGGTCCAAGTCCTAAGGCCTGAGAACCAAGAGTACTGATGTCCAAGGGCAGGAGAAGGTAGATCCCAGCTCAAGAAAACAATCAAAATTTGCCCTTCCTCTGCCTTTCTTCTCTCAGTAATGTGTGCAGGCATCTGCCAACCTACTGAGAGCCATTTCCTTTACTCAATCTACTCAGTCCAAATACTAATCTCTTCCAGAGTCACCCTCACAGACACACCCAGAAATAAGGTTTTACCAGCTTTCTGGGCATCCCCAAGCTCAGTCAAGTTAATGCATAAAATTAACCATTGCAGACAACAAATAAAAGGAGTGTCTGGGGAGAATTTTGTAAATTCACTGGGGTGGACCTACTGCTCCTTTAATGAGGCACAAATAATTAGAAAGTGCCTCAAGAAGAGAGATGAGAGAGAGAGATAAGAGGGTGCTTGATTCTCCATCAAAGCACACTTTACTTCTTTTGGACCACACCTGCACACATGGTTGATGATTATCAGCTGCAGTGAATAGCTTTGTGAAATATTACCCAATGTTTTCCATTCCCCATATGAGATCTGACAATTAAGTTTGCAAACTTGCCACCGTTCACTTATGTTGGCAGCACTGTACAAACAGTTCAGTAAGGTTTCATAAGCTTGGTATCTCAGTGTCTCATGGCTCTGTTTGTGTCAATGTGTGGCAATGTCTTGCTGAGTGGAGTTCATTATATCAGTATCTCATGGCTCTGTTTGTGTCAATGTCTTGCTGAGTGGAGTTCATTATTGTTGCTGAATATTTTTGTGCCCTCCTGAGAATGTAGCACTTGAATGAGAACACCAGACAGACATTTGCAAATTTCTTGTTAAACTTGGCAAAAGTGAAAGTGAAATCAGGAACATGATAGTCCAAGCTTAGAGGGCTAATGCCATGAAGAAAACAGCAGTGTAAAAAAGGATTAAACATTTTTCTGGGGAGAGAGAAAGAGTCATTGAAGAAAAGAGGTCAGAGCAGCCAGTAAGGAACAGAACTGACAAAAATACGGCAAAAATTTGTCAGATTATGTGTCAAAATTGTTGGCTATGAGAAGCATAGCAGACCAAGCAAATGCTGATAGAGAAACAGAAAAATCATAACTGAAAATCTTGCCATGAGAAAGGTGTGTGTAAAAATGGTCCTCAAGCTCACTGACAAATAAAAGCAAAGGAGAGTTGAAGTTTGCCAAGACCTTTTGGAGAAGCAAGACAATGTTTCAGGCCATGTTGCTAATCTCCCCTGCAGCAGATTATATTTTCCAAAGATAGCCACATGTATAAATCTCCCACTTCACATACTCACAAAGTGGCATACAAAAGCCTTCCCATCCAGAGGTGGGGTCAATATTTGTCCTCCTTAAACACACCAGGGGACATTTGTATCTGCCTCAGCTGACAAAAGTGTGCTGTGTGACTTGTGGAGTTTGTCATAAAAGGCAATATGATTTCCACCTAGTTCCCTCTCTCTCTCTCTCTCTCCCTCCCTCTCTCTTTCTCTCATTCTCCCTCTGGAATCACACCCTTGGAACTCAGGCACCATGTGGTAAGAAAGCCTGAAGCACATGAATGGAGTGGCCATGTGAGAATCTTCCATCTGCCTGCCAGCCAGGCCCCCCGCCAACTGCAACCTCTAGATACCACATTTGCAAGCTTTTGGATGATTTCTGCCCCTTTTTCGATTAGTTCCAGCTGAGGCCCCAGATGTGGTGGAGTAGACATAACTTGTCTACATTGTGCCTCGTCTGAAGGCCTGATAGATGAGTATTACTGCTTTGAGTAATGACTAACAGATCACCCCACCCCATACAATTACCCTCAGATTCAGTTGGTAAAAGAAAATTCTGTCAACTATATTTTGAGTTTCCAAAGCAGTTTTTCAAGAATTATCTTTATGGAAATGGCTTTACTGTAAAGATGTGCACCAGCAGGAGTCCATCAGAGCTCTGGTGGCCTTCCTCAAAAAGTCCAGGAAGCTGAAGTCACCAACTGGGTGGACACAGTCAACCTGACCAAGCATAAGGAGCTTGCCCCCTATGACGAGAACTGGTTCTACAGACGAGCTGCTTCCATAGCACAGCACCTGTACCTCCGGGGTGGTGCTAAGGTTGGCTCCATGACCAAGATCTATGGGGGGCGTCAGAGAAATAGCGTCATGCCCAGCCACTTCAGCCGAGGCTCCAAGAGTGCGGCCCGCCCGGTCCTCCAAGCCCTGGAGGGGCTGAAAGTGGTGGAAAAGGACCAAGATGGGGGCCGCAAACTGACACCTCAGGGACAGAGATCTGGACACAATCACCGGACAGGTGACAGCTGCCAACAAGAAGAATGGGGACAAATGATGCTGGATTAATAAATTGCCTCATTCGTTAAAAAAAAAAAAAAAAAGTAAAATGCTGTTTAAATTCACTTATTAAAAAACTAAACAACATTGTTTATATACCTGAGTTAGGGCATAAGGAATTTGTACCTCCTTCATCATTCCAATATTCAGCTTCCCTGCTAAAGTGTAACTCTCAAAAGGGGAGGGAAGTGACAGACCCAGAGCTGGCACTCAGTGCATATGTGTTGAAGGTAATAAATAAATGAATGGACAATGACTTCTAAAGAATTCTGGAAATCAGAGAATATGAATCATCTCGGCCATCTCCAACAAGTCAGGTCACCTTTAGCACTTCCCTAACCTTCTCTGGAGCCAAGAGTCCTTATCTGTAAAATTAGGTAATCTCTAATTATACCTCCAACTTTATTTTTTGTTTTAGGCTAGTCAAGTGAACCAGTGGGAGTGGAGAAGGAACAAAGGAATCTGTAACTGGTTGTGATCAATTAGCTGTAAACACCACTGCCCTCGGACCAGTCTGCACCTCTAACTTTAATACCCCACCGGACCTACCAAACTGTTAAACAAAGAGAACCAAGACCTACTCATTTTTATAGGCCCAGAATCTAGCATCATGCTTAGTAAAGAGCAGGCATTCAATAAATATTCGTTGGAGGAATAAAATGAACCTTATGCTATGTTTCAAGTCCTAAAAAGGATAATGTATAATTTGGTTACCTTTTTAAGTACATAAATGCTAAATGAAAACTAAAGATAAATAACAAATCGAGAATACCCTAATATCATCTTCACGGTACAGTAACATCTCCTAAGTGCCCAGCATTTAAGGTGCAGTGATTTTATTGCCCAGGAGTCTGGCACGGCAATTTGCTCTGACTTGCGTCCTCCCCGCTCTTCTGACTGACAGCCTCTCTGAGCCATCTTTTGGTGGGCAGCTTTTGCCCTTGGTGCATTTTTCATCAAAAGTACATGCATCCTGTCATCTTTTATAATCCTCAGAACTTGAAGATTGTCCTTTACTTAAGTTTTCTGAGCTGAAATTAGGTTTGAATAATAATCAGGATTGTGGATCTTCTTAAGCAAAGGAACTTTATGAGAAAATGCTATCTTATGATTCTTCCAGGCATAGAGTTTCAGAGTTGAAAGATTTCTCTATCCTAGGATTTTATCTTATTAATATTCTCCTTTGCAATTCAAGTACCAAAAACTGGAAAAATCTCTGATTGTCCTGCAGCAATGGAATTAAAGGCTCCTCATAACATACAGAACCAGAATTGGGCCATAATTTAGTGAAATTGAACATCACTCTGTGACTGCTAATTTTCCATCAAAATGATTCCACTTCCAACCAAGGAAAGAAAAGGTAAAATCTTGATAGGAAAAAAACCCCACACATTTTCTGGTTATTATAAACGCTCTCAAATGATTTAGGGTGCAGATACTATTTTACCATTGTCCTAAATTTTACACAAGGCTCTGCTGAAAATCTTTGGACTAGAATGTTGTAATTGGAAGTTTCTCTTTTAATCTTCCACTTGGTAAACCCAGCTATAATTGTATAGTGATGATGCATTCTGTTCTAGGAGACTGCTGTATCAGCGTATTCATTTTTAACCTTTGTTTTCAATTATTTGCAGTTTGGAATTTAGTCTCCAAAGTTAATTTGGGAGAGTTCTTCTCATATAATAGAGGAAGCTAATTTACCCATTCTGCAGTTGCCAAACTCATTTAAAGATATGAGGACATGCATGTTATCCCCAAGTTCTGAAATATACTCTTAAAACTTTCCTCATATATTTTTTTTGGGGGGGGAGGTACAATGTGCTGATTTTATATACAATTTGAAATATTTTCATCAAACTGGTTAACATCTCCTTTGTGGCATTTTCTTAGCTATTGTGTTAAGACATTTATATTCCACATTTAGTAAATTTCACATGTACCCTTGTAAGATGCACCATAGGTGTGGTCCGACCAATTACCCTCCCTCCACTCATCCTCCCCTTCCCTCCCTTTTCCCCTTACCCATATTTTGGGCTATAATTGGGTTATAGCTTTCATATGAAAGCTATAAA
Source organism: Loris lydekkerianus (assembly GCA_963574355.1). NCBI lineage: Eukaryota > Metazoa > Chordata > Mammalia > Primates > Lorisidae > Loris > Loris lydekkerianus. The sequence continues at coordinate 12,248 of CAUYPK010020179.1, forward strand.
TTGGTTTCATAGTAGGGCTGAATACATTGCATACTTTTTCTTCTATTCTTGAGATACTTTGCTAAGAAGAATATGTTCCAGCTCCATCCATGTAAACATGAAAGAGGTAAAGTCTCCATCTTTCTTTAAGGCTGCATAATATTCCATGGTGTACATATACCACAATTTATT
>CAUYPK010020180.1:0-58985 GCA_963574355.1 Loris lydekkerianus
AGAGAAGTTTCTCTTTAAGTCCCTTGCCCACCCTGAAATGGGGTCACATGTTCTTTTCTTGCTAATAAATTTGAGTTCTCTGTGGATTCTGGTTATTAGACCTTTATTGGAAGTATAACCTGCAAATATTTTCTCCCATTCTGTGGGCTGTCTGCTTGCTTTACTCACTTCACTATGTTCTTGGCTGTGCAGAAGCTTTTTAGTTTGATCAGGTCCCAATAGTGTATTTTTGATACTGCTTCAATTGCCTGGGGTGCCTTTTTGATTCTTATGCAGTCTTCCCAGAGTCTGAGTCTTCTCAAAATGTATAGGAGCAATACAATATCTTTTCTTTCTTTCTTTTTTTTTTTTTATGAGATAGAGTCTCACTATGTCACCCTTGGTAGAGTGCCATGGCTCACAGCAACCTCAAACTCTTAGGCTTACACGAGTCTCTTACCTCAGCCTCCCAAATAGTACAGGTGCCCGCCACAACACCCAGCTATTTTTTGTTGCACTTGTCATTGTTGTTTAGCTGGCCCACACTGGGTTCGAACCCGCCAGCCTCAGTATATGTGGCTGACATTGGAACCACTGTGCTACGGGCACCAGCCAATACAATGTCTTTTCATTTTCTCCCTGCTTAATTCAGCCAAAGTCAGTTTGTTTACTTAGAAAACTGAATAATGTACTGGGTGGTCTCATGAAGCTGTTGTGAAATATGCTGAGTTATTTCAAGTGAATATTCTTGAAAAAGAGTAAAATGTAATATAATTTAATATAAGGAGTGCTTATTAAGGCCTTATGGAGTTAAAGGATGAGCAAGATGCAGGCTGTACACTTGAGGTGTTTTAAAATAATAAAAGGCACAAGAACAGGAGTCTAACACAATGTGGTGAGAGTGGTCTCTTATGAGAAAAACAAGCAAGGGAGAGGTGCACAGGGAAGAGGATGGTGGAAAAGAGCTGAAAGCTACACCACTTGTACTGAGTTGCATAGATGAATACAGATTCCATTAAAAAGGCAGCATTTGACAGCATCCTTACAGGGTGACCTGTAGCTTAGTGCAGGATGCAGTCCCCTGCTGGGAATCTCTCTTCCTCTTTAGCTCCATTTGTGGATCTTAATTTCCTTGGTTTTGCTACCTCTCATAAGAAATGAGAAAGTTACAATAAAAGATGTATAGGGCTCTGGCAGTGAAGAAGGAGCCAGTGAATTAGAAAGTAAAAGTAAAACCCTAAAAGATGAGCAACATTCTAGAAGCAAGACAGTGGCCTCAGTCACAAAACACCTGTAATTTAGCATAAAATAGAAAGATAATGTGTTTGGTTTGAATGGGAATGAAATGGTAAGTCAGACAAGATTTTAGGAGAGTACTATGTTGACAGACAGACCTTTGCTTCATCTAGAGCAGGCGTCCTCAAACTTTTTAAACAGGGGGCCAATTCACTGTCCCTCAGACTGTTGGAGGGCCGGACTATAGTTTAAGAAAAAAAGCTATGAACAAATTCCTATGCACACTGCACATCTTATTTTGAAGTAAAAAAACAAAATGGGAGCAAATACAATCACACCGCCTCATGTGGCCCGCCGGCTACAGTTTGAGGACCCCTGATCTAGAGCAACGTGTAGGACGGCAGAAATAACAGTCATGAGACAAAGATCTGAAGAAACCTAGATGAAAAATAATGGTGACTTGAGCTACGGTGGTGACAACACACAAGGCTGAAAAGAGAAGACAGTTGTGAGAGGTACCGTGGAGGCAGATTCCTCCCAACGTGGTAACGGATTGTAGAGCGTGAGCGGAGTCTTGTGCAGGATAACTTGAGGAGTGAGTGTCACCTCATAAGAGGGTCACACATCAGTTTGATGAGAAAGTTAAAGAAGCAGATATAGACAGTGCAGGAAGATTTAGAGAAAGAGAAAATTGCTTTCCTACAGAATAGAAAAAATCTAACATAATTATCATCAAATATGAAGCAACTAGGAAGACTAGAAATGCAAATGAGACTTGAAAACTAATATAATCATTAGTATATATAACTCCTAGATAAATTCATATTTATTATAATTGTAACCATATATTCCAACCTTTCATTAGTAAGATATAAAGTACTAAGAAATAACTTCAGAAAATGAGACAGAGAACCGAAGAGAAACTCTGAGTTTGCCATCTTTATTTAGTAAATATTTTATATATGTATACACACACACACACACACACACACACATATATATATACATACACACACACACACACACACAAATGCATACATATATATGGGGGGGAGAAAGGGATTTCAACACAATGGCTGTTTCTCTTTATTTCCACTTTGTGTATATACCTATATACAAATGCGTGTGCATTTTGTATTTGTACAAAATTATCTCCTCTCCAATGATATGTTTTTAAAGATGAATAAAGTGACTCTAAGCAAGCAAGAGGAAAAGCCAGTCTGAAAACAAGGTTTTCTGGTTCCTAGTTCAATGTTCTTTCTCCTTGCCCGTAGAACTGGACTCCCTATCTGAACATAGCTTTGTATGGAAAGTCTGGATGCTTGTGAAGACACAAGTTATCACTTAATAATAAATCCATCTTGAAAATTCATCTATCCTCGAAGTGAGTTTTAATTTCATCTTCTGTTGCTTGATTTTTACTTCAAAAATATTATTAGTTAAAAAATAGTTAATGGATATGTTTAAGCCGCCTATGTGGAAGAATGCAAATTCTGTATCATGTGTCTTAGAAAGGAACAATGGGCAAGAGGCATATGCTTTGAGCTCTGCTTTCTGACCTGGTATCAGAGATAAACATTTTTTTTTTTTTTTTTTTTTTACTAATACAGTCAGTCTTGTGGCAATAACATGACCAACAACCTGTGACCAAGAAACACGAGGCAGTAAAAAGGCAGATCGTCCATAAATTTGATCTCATGGAACCAGCATAGCAGAGGCAAAAGGGAATTTGTCCACATACAGATTCTCTTGTTTCATGGTTGAGGAGCTTGTAGCTGCAGAGCATGAAGAGGGCTGCTGCAAGTCACACAGTAGGTGGACGTCAGAGCCGAGGCCAGAACCCACTCCTGGTAATCAGCCCCTGGTTGTCTGTCCTCTCCCATTCTGTGCTGCTCTGAAATTAGTCAAGTTTTGTGCCCATAGGCAAGTTATGGCTTTGAAGCTCCTGAAGATCAAAAAATCTGCAGAAATGCTTTGCAGGAAACTTCAATCATTCACCTGTAACTATTTTAAAAGTGCCTGTGAGGCTGTCTGCTTTATTGGAGTTTTATGATCCAGTGGGGAAACATTAAAAAATGAAATAAACTCTATTATGAAAATTATAACTTCCGAAAGTTAACTAGATGTATCTTTAGCTCCAGTTTAACAGCCAGTCCTATACCTACTAAGGAATTTCCACCGGATGTCTTGCCTGAATCTTAAATTCATCACATTACATCCTTCATTTTAGCAAACGAGTTCTCTGGAAGTTAATCTTAGGTCAGAAATCACTTGAGTTTTAGGAAGTTAATACTTTTAACTTTAAGTCGATATGAAGAAACATTTTTGTGTGATTTTCAAATAATTAACACATTTAAGAACGTATGCAAAAAATATATATATATTTTGGCCAGAGTTATATACTGGAAGTGTTATGAAGCTTAAAGAAGTAAGAACTGAATGGTTAAGCTCAGTTTTTTTTTTTAAAAAATTCACTTTTGATAATTTATTTTACCCATTATGATATTGAGAATGTTAGATGTAAAATAATCTTTTCTTATTTTAGGCACACAGGTCTTTTAACATTGATTCACTAGCCTAAATAGAGATGATTATGATCAATAATATTTGCTCTCAGAAGAAAATTTAACATTTTACTATTTTATCAATAATTATCAAGGCAAAAGATATTTAGGCAAATAATAATTTGCATTACCTTCTATTTGATCTTAAAAACCCAAATAAGTAAGATGTTTATCAAAAAAGTTTCTGACGCTCATTCCATCACTTCAATTAAGGCAGGCTAAATTAAAAAAGCAAAAAAGAGTATAGTTTATTGATTTCCTCAAGCTATTTAAACATAAGTGTGGGCCTGTATTTTTCTTACCATGAAACAAAATATTGAACTCTTCCCTTCCGGCATATTACCATACTTCAAATGCTGATCTTATCGTTATTTGCAAGTCAAACAGAGTTGGACTTTAAAAGGAAGAAAGGAAAACCCTGGGGCCAGTAAAAAGTGCGGAGTCCAGCATTCAGGCTGTTATGGTCAGAATGTACCCAGGGTTACAATGTCACCACAACAGCCACTTCACTTCAAGTTGACATTTTTCAGTAAATAAATAAATAAATAACAAGAATTTGAGCTATAATATATAAAGAGCCATATTTGGAATTAATTTTCTATAATATTTCAGTTGGTATCTTCCTATTTGCTTTGTTTGTGAACATTTACTGTGTTTCTGCACCTTGCATTCTTTACGTGATAATAAATAATTATAATAAATTGTAAAATAAGAATACCAAAGTGAATCAGAAACTGGTAAAGAGTAAACTGATCTCTTGGGAGCGTATTGCAAGTACAAGTTGGATCTATCAGTTTTAGGACACAAATGTCTTTATGCTGCAATTGGGTAAATGAGATGAAGGCTACGTTGATTAGTAGGATGTAAGCACTCCAATTTGTACAAATAATCGACACATTGAATCCCATAAGGGCACAAATGTATTTATGATCTATGTACAAATGACTTAATTAAAAATAAATAAATAAATAAATTGATCTCCTGTTTCTTTTTGAAAGATTTCAGAACTTAGGTACAGTTTGTGGTGTGGCCTGGAACACAGCTGTGACTGTGTCCGACTGTGTCCAAAATTTTGGAACTGAGGGAGCTCAGGGTAAAAATACAAAGCGTTAAAGGAATAGGCACTTCTTACAGAAATGACCCACGTGTGCACCTTCCCTTTGGACTTGGACTTAAATTTCAAAGAGACTAGCAGCTTCTTACATTCCTCTCCTTTCCAAATTCAAAATATCTTTAAGTAGGTAAAGGGCAATGTGCTTATTAGTCCAATCCTCTGCTCCTGTTCATAATTAGATTTGTTTTATTGGCGAAAAAATTAGCCCCCCCAAAACATTTTGAAAATGGTAAGCAAGCCTGCTGAAGAAGACAATCTGAAAACGGCTGGGTTTTGTAATAATTGTGAGGGGGTGGGGCCCAGGTGAGGAAAGCGTTTCAGAAAGGGAATCTGCACCGCGGGAACCAGAGGGAGAAACACCAGGGGGCAGGAGGAGCCCGAGCTCTGACTCCCAACCCGGCTGCCTGGACTGGGCTCCAAGACTCGCTCGGTTCGCCCTCAGGGTATTTATCAGTTCTCGCGGCTTGCACAGAAATGTGACGCTGACAAGTGGGTTTAACTCGTGCGTGGTCTAATTACTGCGGAGAGAACAGAAACGTCTCTAATGACAGCTGCCCCGACAGCCGCGGCTCGGGGAGAGCCCGGGGCTACATTCCCTAGAATTTATTCTTTGGTGAGAGACTGGAGATTCTGATCGAACTGCATTTCTCACGCATTCCAAATGCCCCCTTTTTTCTTTTTACTCCTGTGAACTTTGGTTGCAAAGGAGGGGCTTGTTAAAGACTCACCAATCCCGAGACGGTGCCATTGTAATTTACAAGAGGGCGGCGGGGCTGGAGGGGAAGGTGCGACCTGCTTGAGCCGAGGCTTTGAATTCCAGCTGCTCTTTGGCAAATAGGCTGCAGGGTTTCTTCCCAAACTGTTCTGGGTTTTGCTTCGAAGTCTAGCTGCACTGCGTCTAAGCCGTCCTCGCTGGGTTTCCGAGAAACGACCGTGTCCTGCGCGGGATTACATTGAATGGCGCGCGGACCTGGTGAAAAGTTACCACTCTAGATCTCAGGCAGATGTAGAAATGAATCCAGGGCGGTACCTGTGGCTCAAAGGAGTAGGGCGCAGGCCCATTATACCGGAGGCGGCGGGTTCAAACCCAGCCCCGGCCCAAAACTGCACCCCCTCACCCCCCAAAAAGAAATGAATCCAGCACAGCAGTGTGCTCTGACTCCTCCGCCGGCGCCCCGGATCTAGCAGCCCCGAGCACGGGCTGCAGCTCCAGGCGCCGCTCCCCACACTCAACCTGTTGCGCCTTCCGCCTCCCGCCCTCTCCCCCGCCCGCAGTCTCCCCGCCTTGCCGAGCTGATTGGCAGAAATTGCTACCCAACCCGCGACGCGGGGCCTCCTCCCAGGACCTACGATTGGCCTCCTGGGAGGGCTTCAGTAAAGGGGTGAGAGGGGACGGATTTCCCCCAAAGCCCGGGGTCCGGGGTCCTGAGTAACAGGAGCGGAGGGGCTGAGTCGCGAGTGGCGGAGCCGCGCAACCTGGGCGAGCGTCGCCTCCTCCGCTGCGGCTCCAGTCCCGGCAGCCCCGCGCAACTTCTGCAAACTTCTGCAACTCCCGGGGCAAAAGGAGAAATCCCCCGCCCTCACCCGCAGGCTGCGTGTGAAGTTCCTGGCACTTTCCGGAGCTGTCTCTTGCTGCCCGCCTGGGGACTGACTTTACACGCTCCCAGGCTGAGCTGCCCGAGCCCCAACACCCGGACCATGCACGCAGCCGGGACCTCCAGGCTCGTCTGGCGCCAGAGAGTCAGCCCCGCCGGCTCTCACTCAATACCTCCGCCGCAGCCCCGGCGGCTGCTGCTGCTGCCGCTGCTCCTGTCACTGGTAAGCCGCGTCCCAGCACAGCCCCCTGCTCCTGAACGGGTGTTGCTTTCCGCGGGTCTCCTGGGGGCTGCGGGGGTTCCTGCGGAGGACGCCATAGTGCTGGCCAACCGCGGACTCCGGGTGCCGTTCGGCCGTGAAGTCTGGCTGGACCCGCTGCACGACCTGGTGTTGCAGGTGCAGCCGGGGGACCGCTGCGCGGTGTCGGTGCTGGACAACGACGCGCTGGCCCAGCGGCCGGGCCACCTGAGTCCCAAGCGCTTCCCGTGCGACTTCGGCCCTGGAGAGGTGCGCTACTCGCACCTGGGCGCGCGGAGTCCGTCGCGGGACCGCGTCCGGCTGCAGCTGCGCTATGACGCTCCCGGAGGGGCGGTAGTGCTACCCCTGGTGCTGGAGGTGGAGGTGGTCTTCACCCAGCTGGAGATTGTGACTCGGAATTTGCCCCTGGTCGTGGAAGAATTGCTGGGGACCAGCAATGCCTTGGACGCGCGGAGCCTGGAGTTTGCGTACCAGCCCGAGACCGAGGAGTGCCGCGTGGGCATCCTCTCCGGTTTGGGCGCGCTGCCTCGCTATGGAGAACTCCTCCACTACCCGCAGGTGCCTGGAGGAGATGGAGAAAGGGAAGCCCCGGAACCTCTCCTGATGGACTGCAAAGCTTTCCAGGAGTTGGGCGTGCGCTACCGCCACACGTCCCCCAGTCGCTCACCAAACAGGGACTGGGTCCCTATGGTGGTGGAGCTGCGCTCACGAGGGGCTCCTGTGGGCAGCCCTGCTTTGAAACGCGAGCACTTCCAGGTGCTGGTGAGGATCCGAGGAGGGACGGAGAACACCGCACCCAAGCCCAGTTTTGTGGCCATGATGATGATGGAAGTAGACCAGTTTGTACTGACCGCCCTGACCCCAGACATGCTGGCAGCCGAGGACGCTGAGTCCGCCCCTGACCTGTTGATCTTTAACCTCACCTCTCCGTTCCAGCCTGGCCAGGGCTACTTGGTGAGCACGGATGACCGCAGCCTGCCCCTGTCTTCCTTCACTCAGCGGGACCTACGCCTCCTAAAGATCGCCTACCAGCCGCCTTCCCAAGACTCCGACCAGGAGCGGCTCTTTGAACTGGAGCTGGAGGTGGTGGACCCGGAAGGAGCAGCTTCAGACCCTTTTGCCTTCATGGTGGTGGTGAAGCCCATGAACACACTGGCGCCCGTGGTCACCCGGAATACTGGTCTGATTCTCTATGAAGGTCAGTCTCGACCCCTCACCGGACCTGCAGGCAGTGGTCTGCAAAACTTGGTCATCAGTGATGAGGACGACCTGGACGCAGTGTGGCTGGAGGTGGTGGCTGGGCTCCGGCATGGTCACCTGGTTGTTCTAGGTGAGTCCAGTGGCAACTCTGCACCCAAAAGCTTTACTGTGGGTGAGCTGGCAGCCGGCCACGTGGTCTATCAGCATGTTGACAGAGACGGCTCCCTGAGCGACAACCTGGTGCTCCGCATGCTAGACGGGGGTGGCAGGCACCAGGTGCAGTTTCTGTTTCCCATCACCTTAGTGCCTGTGGATGACCAGCCGCCGGTCCTCAATGCCAACATGGGGCTGACACTGGCAGAAGGCGACACAGTACCCATCCTGCCCCTTGCTCTGAGTGCCACTGACATGGACTCCGATGACTCTCTGCTGCTGTTTGTGCTGGAGTCACCCTTCACAACTACGGGGCATCTGCTTCTCCGCCAAACCCACCCTCCCCAAGAGGAGCACGAGCTTCCCCAGGGCCTTTGGAGGAAGCAGGGGGCGTTCTATGAGCGCACAGTGACGGAATGGCTCCAGCAGGACATCACAGAGGGGAGGCTGTTCTACAGACACTCGGGGCCCCACAGTCCTGGGCCAGTCATGGACCAGCTCACGTTTAGAGTCCAAGACAACCATGACCCCCCTAACCGGTCCGGGCTACAGAAGTTTGTGATACGTATCCATCCCGTGGACCGCCTCCCTCCAGAGCTGGGCAGTGGCTGTCCCCTTCGGATGGTGGTGCAGGAATCCCAGCTCACACCGCTGAGGAAGAAGTGGCTGCGTTACACTGACCTGGACACAGATGACCGCGAACTGCGTTACACGGTGACTCAGCCCCCCATGGACACAGATGAGAACCACTCCCCAGCCCCTCTGGGCACCTTGGTCCTGACTGACAACCCCTCAGTCGTGGTGACCCATTTTACCCAAGCCCAGATCAACCACCACAAAATTGCGTACAGACCCCCAGGTCGAGAACTAGGAGTGGCTACTCGAGTGGCCCAGTTCCAGTTCCAGGTGGAGGACAGAGCTGGGAACATGGCTCCAGGCACATTCACACTTTACTTGCAGCCTGTGGACAACCAGCCCCCTGAGATCCTCAATACTGGCTTCACTGTTGAGGAGAAAGGCCAACACATCCTACGTGCAACTGAGCTACATGTGAGTGACGTGGACACAGATGCTGCCCACATCTCTTTCACTCTCACACAGCCACCCAGACATGGCCACGTGCTAGTGTCTGGACAGATACTGCATGTAGGGGGTCTCTTCCACTTGGAGGACATAACACTGGGCAGAATTTCCTATTCCCACAACGGGGATGAGTCCCTGACTGACAGCTGCTCTTTGGAAGTCAGTGACAGACACCACGTGGTGCCCATCACTCTGAGAGTGACTGTCCGGCCAGCAGATGAAGAAGTGCCTGTGTTGAGCCATCCTGCTGGCACTCTGGAGTCCTACCTAGATGTCTTAGAAAACAGGGCTACTGAAATCACTGCCAATGTCATCAAGGGGACTGAGGAGGGCGCCGATGACTTGATGTTGACCTTCCTCTTGGAAGATCCACCCTTGTATGGGGAAATCTTGGTCAACGGAGTTCCAGTAGAACAGTTTACCCAAAAGGACATATTGGAGGGCTCTGTGGTCTATGCTCACACCAGTGGTGAAATAGGCCTGTTGCCCAAAGCAGACTCTTTCAACCTGAGTCTGTCAGATACTTCTCAAGAATGGAAAATCAGTGGCAGCACTATCCAAGGAGTTACTGTGTGGGTGACCATCCTGCCTGTTGACAGCCAGGCCCCAGAAGTTTCTGTGGGAGAACAGTTTATAGTAATGGAAGGCGATAAAGGTGTTATAACGTCAGTGCATATAAGTGCTGAAGATGCTGACTCCCTGAGTGATGACATCTTGTGCACGATAGTTATTCAGCCCACTTCCGGTTATGTGGAAAACATTTCTCCAGCACCAGGCTCAGAGAAATCAAGAGCGGGGATTGCCATAAGCGCCTTCACTCTGAAGGATCTCAGGCAGGGTCACATTAATTATGTCCAGAGTGTTCATAAAGGGGTGGAGCCCGTGGAAGATCGATTCATATTTCGTTGTTCTGATGGCATTAACTTTTCAGAGAGACATATTTTCCCCATTGTTATCATTCCTGCCAATGATGAGCAGCCGGAGATGTTCATGAGAGAATTCATGGTGATGGAAGGTATGAGTCTGGTGATCGATAGCCCCATTCTCAATGCTGTGGATGCAGACATCCCCCAGGATGATTTAACTTTCACTATTACCCAGTTCCCTGCTCATGGTCACATCATGAATCAGCTGATAAATGGCACGGTTTTGGTCGAAAGCTTCACCTTGGACCAGATCATAGAGAGTTCCAGCATTATTTATGAGCATGATGACTCGGAGACCCAGGAAGACAGTTTTGTGATTAAACTAACAGATGGTAAGCACTCACTGGAAAAGATGGTCCTCATTATGGTTATCCCTGTTGATGATGAGACCCCCAGAATGGCCATAAATAATGGACTAGAAATAGAAATTGGGGAGACTAAAATTATCAATAACAAAATATTAATGGCAACTGACTTAGACTCAGAAGACAAATCTTTGGTTTATATTACTCGGTACGGGCCAGGACATGGCTTATTACAGAGACGAAAACCTACAGGAGCTTTTGAAAATATCACTCTGGGCATGAATTTTACACAGGATGAAGTGGACAAAAACTTAATTCAGTATGTCCATTTGGGGCAGGAAGGCATTCGAGACCTGATTAAATTTGACGTGACTGATGGGATCAATGCCCTCATCGATCGCTACTTCTATGTGTCCATTGGGAGTGTGGACATTGTCTTCCCTGATGTGATAAGTAAAGGAGTGTCCTTGAAAGAAGGTGGCAAGGTCACTCTCACAACAGACCTACTCAGCACCAGTGACTTGAACAGTCCTGATGAAAACTTGGTTTTTACCATCACCAGAGCTCCCATGCGAGGCCACTTAGAGTGCACAGATCAACCTGCAGCGTCCATCACATCCTTCACTCAGCTCCAACTGGCAGGCAACAAAATCTACTACATCCACACAGCTGATGATGAGGTGAAGATGGACAGTTTTGAGTTTCAAGTTACGGATGGACGTAACCCTGTCTTTCGGACGTTCCGGATCTCCATTAGTGATGTGGACAACAAAAAGCCAGTGGTCACAGTCCATAGCCTGGTGGTCAGTGAAGGTGAGAACAAGCTGATTACTCCCTTTGAACTCACCGTTGAAGACAGAGATACTCCCGACAAACTCCTGAAATTCACTGTCACCCAGGTGCCTGTTCACGGCCATCTCTTGTTCAACAATACCAGACCAGTCATGGTTTTTACCAAGCAAGACTTGAATGAAAACTTAATCAGCTACAAACATGATGGCACCGAGTCGAGTGAAGACAGCTTCTCCTTCACCGTGACCGATGGCACCCATGCAGACTTCTATGTTTTCCCTAATACAGCATTTGAAACAAAGAGGCCCCAAGTGATGAAGATTCAGGTCTTAGCTGTTGACAATAGTGCCCCCCAAATTGCAGTGAATAAAGGGGCCTCTTCGCTTCGCACTCTGGCCACTGGCCACTTGGGGTTTATGATCACAAGCAAAATACTAAAAGTGCAAGACAGAGACAGCCCACACATTTCTCTGAGGTTTACGGTGACAGAGGCCCCTCGACATGGGTATCTCCTCAACCTGGGCAGAGGCAACCACAGCATCACCCAGTTTACCCAAGGTATGTCTCACCTTTCCTTCCAAATATGTAAAGTCATTTAGGCAGAGCATCAAATGAGAGTCTAAGAAAAGGGGAAGGGAGGAGAAAACAGGTGAAGGAGAGGAAACAAGGACGTACATCATGGGAGAACAGTTCTCTTGTTACCCATGTCTTCTTACTGCGACCTTCCGTAGAGGGAGTATCAATGTGTTTTGACAGTGGGAAGGTAAAACAGGAGCCAGTCTTTGGTGAATTATAATAAGCAGGCTTTCCAACTCTGCTCTGTTGCAGCACCTGTCCTCTGAGCATCCTCTCTTTTGTATTCCACAAATAGTTCACGAAGCATTTTAGCCTCTTAGAGAAAGATGTGCTTTCTAAATTCTGTTTATTCCCATTGCTGTCATTATCAGTTACCATTCATTAAAAAGGCTAAAACTTAATGTTACTTTGATCAATTTTTAAGAGCATTGTTCCAGGACAATTATGATTCTTAAGCAGAACTTTGTAACTAAAAGAAAAATTTGATTTTACATTGTAGATGTTTAAAAAATGTAGTATTTCATGACTCAATCAAATACCTGTCTGAAGACGTAAGAGAGAAACGCATATGTAGAGTTGTAACACTTACAGGTGTGTGCGGAGGGCATGCTACTATGATACACACAAAAAGAAAAGCCTGCTATAGACCATACGTTCACCACCAAAATGTACATCCATTTCATTAAGAACCTGAAAATGTGCAAACAAGATTAATAGCAGGAGGAAATTGTTTCGTTATTGCAAACATGGTAACAAACTCCAGTGACCTCAAGCACCTGTATCTCAGAGGCAACAGGGTTCTTCTAGCCTGAATTTGCTTTGTGGATAGACATAGCCTGAGACAGGAAGGGCCTGTGACCTGTGCAGGTTATTCAGGGAGGGAGGGAGAAGCCTATTTATTGACTGGAGGCTGGGAGTTAGGGCTCTGCTCTATAGAACGTGTGACTTTCATTACAAGGGATTTGGGTTGCTTTCCTGAAAATCTCAACCACATCAGAAGGGAAACTAGATCTTTCCTCTGCAGGCTCTGTGAGTAGAGATGGAGTTAACCCCAGGGCGTCCCAGTGGGGGTGTTCTTTTCTTACAACCTTGTTGTGCTGGTAGATAACAAATGCTTCAGTAAACACGGATGTAGTGAAATGTTGTGTTAAAGTGAACTACTCCTCTGTTTTAGATGCTGGCAAAAAGCCCCACGCTCCAGCATCCTGATTCTTGGCTGAAAGCCTGAATATATCCTAGGGCCTGCAGGGACAGGAAAACCTAAGTGCCAACTGTCACACCAGACCAGCAGGAAACTTTTGTGAGATGCTTTCTGAGGATAGAGACGCGATGCAATCTCAGACTGGGTTATTTTCATGGAAAGTGAAGAGAATGAAAGAAATATGTTACACGATAGAAAATGGTACTGGAAATTACTACTCCTACCGAAGAAGGAATCTGATTTTAGGAATTTAAAAAAGGCATATTTGGATGAAGACAGGCAGATGATTTAGTTTTAATTCTGTGGACCAAATCCAATAGTTCAAAATACTGGAATTCATGTATTATTTCTTTACCATTGATTCAGCCCTAAAATTATGCCGTTTCATCATAGGCCGTTGTTCCATCTCACTGACTTTGGGTCACCATGATTAATTTTTATGGTCTTTGTTAACTGGAGAGTAGTTATGTTTAGTCTGAACAGTGATGATACTTTTTAAGAGTTATCATCTTAGGGGAAATTATCACATTCCAATGCAAACCCAAATATTGACTAGCATAACAGTTGGTGTTTAATCACATGGGACTCATTTAAACAAGTCGAGGCTGGAGTTTGGTTCATAGCAGTTATTTGTGAAGATTAGATAAGCGATTAAAAAAAGGAAGAAAGCTCCATTAGAAAGCCACCATGGCTGATCTTCCAGTAGAAGAAACAAAAGCAGCATTGAGAAGAGTGAAGACTGAATTCTTTTTGTTTTGGGTTGTGTTTTATCGTGAATGTATGAGCTAAACTATATTTTGATGTATTTTCAATGCACTGAAATAAGTCAGTTTGGCACAAGGAGCCAGAAAACGTTATTCCTAAATTAGATTGATTTAATGGTCCCTGGAAGAAAAAAAAATTAATCCATTTCTAAAGCTTGCAAATTTCATTATTTGGAAAAGTTAACAATCAGAATTAGGAAAATTATTCATTTATTTCAAACTTCACCTCTTTGGCTCCCCTAGAGCCAGGTCTAATCACTTGTCTCAAATACTTGGATTTTTTTTCTCTACAATAGGAACATATTGATATCTTGTGTGAAATAATTTATAAATATGAATAAAATTATATTATTTATTTATAAATTATTTATAGATTTATAAATAATATCATTTATAGATTTATAAATATCTATTATTTATAGATTTATAAATAATATCTATTATTTATAGATTTATAAATTATCTTTCTTTCCTCCAAGTATTTGAACCAGATGTGATTATGGGGCATGTTAATGTACTTAGAATTAAAACAAACAAAAAAAAATCAGATGATTGTGTAGATAAACTGAAATAGATTCAATGCATATTTAACAACTAGAAAATAATCTAGTTAATTGTTAGACAATTGCTTAAAGATGATAAGATTTGGCTATCAGATTTTTATCTAACACTTGTGCCCTTTAAGAAAGCTGGTGTTGGGCGGTGCCTGTGGCTCAAAGGAGTAGGTCGCTGGCCCCACATGCCAGAGATGGCGGGTTCAAACCCAACCCTGGCCAAAAACTGCAAAAAAAAGAAAGCCAGTGTTTATGTAGTAGCAGTATGTTTATGTTTTTAGAGGTATCTGTTGAATGACAGACAGTGTTATGATCAATTCTTTACTTAAAAGTTTCTTTTTTGAGCCATAAAGTATTAACAAATTGTACATAAAAAATTGAAAGTGTTTTACTATGTTTGAACTAATCAATAAGCACATGCTCTAATATAGAGGGAAAATTTAAGACTTGAGTGCCATATAATTACATTCCTGTTTTCTTTACTGTGAAAAACATTTTTTAAAAATTAGTTTTGAAGTGGCGATTTACTCCAATACAACTATCTCTTTAATACTGTATTCTTGCTTAAGAAAACATCGATACAGGTGTTGAGGGTACTAAAATGCTTTTTATTTCCCCCTAGTAGGGACTTTAGGGTTTATCATGAAATTTAGGGAATGGAAACATTGGAAAAGGATCTTCCCCACATGGTCAGAGGTGGTTGTCCCCGTGGTGAGGATGCGTGTTCAGCAGAGTTCATGGCATTGCTTACTGATAAAGAGAGGGTTAGTCAAGAGTTGTCAGAGTAAACAGGCAAAGAGCTTCACAGAGGCCCCCTCACCCCTGAGGAGACGTCACAACATGCACAGGTTGACGGCGGTGCAAGTGTGGTCTCCCAGACCACTTGGCCCTTTCATTTAAATCTGAGAAACACTGACCCTTTACTGCTCTAAGATGCTGAGCAAAGAACTGTGGGATGGTAAGATGGGAAAAGAAAATTCCCAGTTTTCTAGCTACTAAAGGGATGGTTGTGGAGAAAGGTAAGATGACACTGGGCCATGAGTGTGGGACGTTCTGGAGGCTTAGGGACGAGATGGTAAGATGGAAGCACGTCTTTCACAGTTGCTTCCCTCCTGGTGCCTCTGGAGGGGCCACTGACCACAACATCAGCCTCCCTTCCCCAGGTGTGCCCGACGGTGAGTGGGGCACCTTTCAAACTGTTATGAGCCCGGGTGGACCCCACATTTCATATCTGTAAAGTGGAGCTGTGGAAATGCCTGCCATGGTTCACTCTAAAACTTTGCCTCACTTAAGATTACTCTTTCATAAAGTTGTTGTCTTATATATAAACCTCTGAACTCCAGAGCATGAATTGAGTAGAGGCTTTAGGAGATAAATACAGGACACTCACTAGACAGAAAAATACAGTAGACCCTCCACAGCTGACCACCTCCCTATACTGACCACTCCTTCAGTAGACCCTCCACAGCTGACCACCTCCCTATACTGACCACCTCCTTCAGTAGACCCTCCACAGCTGACCACCTCCCTATACTGACCACCTCCTTTTCATTGACCAGACATGCACCACATGTACCTATCAGTACGGTAGGTCTAGTTCCCTACGTTGACCACCTCTGTGTGTTGGCCAGTTGTTACGGTCCCTGAGTGGTCAAATGACAGAGATCCTACTGTATTCACACCCATTGTTGAAGCTATTAATACTTTTTAGCTATGATATTGTGAATATCACAGAATAGAATGATTTTTTTTTTTTATTGTATTGTTGGTGTAACATCACTAAGAAGAGAAACAGGTAAGCTGGAGAGTAAGTTTGAAAAAAGTATCTTAGTAATGAAAACAAATCTGTGCAAGTGAATTTAACAGAGTAGGAAGCCATGTAAGGGGCATTTCTGAGGTGGTATAACTTTCTTACAAATCAAAGTTCCACTCCTTTTAGATTGTATTTTGTTTTAAGTTCTCTTTGATACTGAGTTATCATGGTTATTTCAAGCTGTGTGATTTTTAAAAGATAACCCCCTTGATTTTTCTTTTCAAAGTTTAGAGAGGTTTATAAAAAAAGCCTACTATAAAACACAAAAGGTAAGAAAAGAATCAGAGTGAGAGGCAAAGCCTCTTTCTTCTGGGAGCCAGTCCTAGAGGGAGGCAAAGGCCGTCACTTCTAGAGGGGCAGGAAATCTGTCATGCCTCAAAATATCTTCCTTTCCACCTGTCATGGTGCTTGGAATTCCATATTTAGATGGTCACCCCTTTGGTACATGAATAGGCAACTGCTATTGGGAGGGGAACACCTAGCTATTATTATAACCTAAGTCTTAACACTCGGTTTATCTGTGTAAAGGATCGGATTTCCATGACGCAGCTGAAATCAAGGGGCTTAGAGATCTGAGAAATAGGATAGTGCTCTTTCTCTTAGGAGGAGAAGGGAATCTAAACATGTTTATAGAAAAAGTAATAGCCAATAAAATGCACCGTGAGTACTGAGTCGTCAATTTTACCGTAGTAATTAATCATCTTGCTTTTTGGTTATTTGCTAGCTGACATCGATGACATGAAAATATGTTATGTCTTAAGAGAAGGGGTCAATGCCACACGTGATGTGTTCCATTTTGCAGTTGAAGATGGTGGTAAGTAAATGTCACTCTCTTAGTAGTGAAAACAAGGACGGGGAGGGGTTCTCCTTGGTTGTTCTTTGTGCTAACATTATAACGGAGTCTATATTGCGTAAATTTGCTGTTTCCTGTAGAAAATTTAGAGCCTCACTTTTGACACAATCCTACCCTATAATTACTATAGATAAATGTCCTCGTTAGAATATTTTTGTCTTATGATTTATAAAGTTCTAAAGAGAGAGCTCTGTATAAATAGGATTCTCAGGCCTAAGATTCAGATTACACCCTGCACGGGGTTGCCTACTGGAGGGAACCAGAGGATGTTGGAATCCAGCCACAGATCTGTTCACAGCCATGCGCCCATCCCATTCTGTCTTCCCAAAGGAGGCTCCTTTTCCTGTTTTTTCCCGTGGGTGCTATGTGGACTAACGCTGACGGAGAATGTATTACATTTGCCAAGAACTCAATGCTAAGTAAATAATCTGTTTTATCTACCAATCTCAAAATATCTAATGATTTTCTTACTTTGGGGAATTTTTTGACCTAGTCTAGCTAAATAAAAGTTGCTGAAATCTGAAGAATACTGCAGAGAATTGGCTATGATTTATGATTTCAGTCTCTTGGGCAACATTATTGTCCCTGTGCCTTCCAAAACTGACCACCACTCACGCTCTGTTCAGCCTCCAACCACTTCTCTTCCTAACTCTATAGACAAGGGGAAAACCTGGCTACTTCTAGATTGATCATAAAAATGTTTTTAAGGCTGGATGCAGTGGCTCACGCCTATAATCCTGGCACTCTGGGAGGCTGAGGCAGTGGTTTACTTGAGCTTAGGACTTCAAGACCAGCCTTACCCATTTAAAAATAGAAAAACTCACTGTGGCATTGTGGTGGGGATCTGCAGTCCCAGCTACTTGGGAGGCTGAGGCAGGAGGTTGCTGTGAGCTAGGCTGAGGCCATGACACTCAACCCAGGACAACAGAGTGAGACTCTGTCTTAAAAAACAAACAGGGCTTGGTGCCTATAGCCCAGTGGGTAGGCCGCTGGCCACATACACCAGGGCTGGCGGGTTCAAACACGGCCCAGGCCTGCTAAACAACAATGATAACTGCAACAAAAAAAATAACTGGGCATTGTGGAGGGTGCCTGTAGTCCCAGCTACTTTGGAGGCTGAGGCAAGAGAATCGCTTAAGCTCAAGAGTTTGAGGTTGCTGTGAGTTATGACGACACTGCTCTCTACCGAGGGCAACATAATGAGACTCTGTCTCAAAAACAAACAAAGGTATTTCTTTCCGGATGCCCTCCTAGGAAGCAGAGAACCATACTATGTCCAAGTCTTGTGTGAACAGTACACAGGTGTGAGCACGTGTGAAAGAGAAGGGGGAGGAGAGACGTAATTCAGACCCCAGTCATCTGTTCCCTTCATTTACTTTTTTTCTGTAGCACACTCTTATGTCATCAATCTCCCAAAGATTGCATCTTTGCTCTCCATATTTTTTGGAAGCATTAAGTAGCATTTGTTTAAAATATCTCTGTACACAAGATGATCACAGATCTGAAAAGTGACAGCTGTTGGGTGTGTAACAGAGAGGCAAAAAAGTGCATCAACGTGGGCTCAATTATTGTATTTCTACTATAAGCTGGAGGTTTGATAGAAGTAATGACTTTATTTTTTAGATTAACCAAATCATAGCTTAGTATTTTCTGTATTGATAAAAAGAATCTGACCATGAAACAAAGTTCTAAGAGGGAAAGTAACTCATCAAAAATAATCTGCTTGTTGAATCTTGCTGCTCAAAGGGAAAATTCTGCTGTAAGTAACTTCAGAGTGAGACCATGAAATAATACAAATCTGTATAACACGTATATAAAAAATTGATCGATGCAATTATTGGTTTAAGGCACCGTGTTTATCTCTTAGAAGAACGGAATAAACCTCAATAGTAAAAGTGATTTCCTTAAAATTGCCAAAAATGTTCTGGATCCAAAGGGTGCAATTATTCTGAGACACAAAAAATCTGTATTTTAAAAATTTTACTTTTTCCCCTATATACACGTGCACATTCTATCATTCTATTCTACACATTCCTTAGCTGGGTGGGATGGGTGGTATTTGCTTTAGCAATTTTGTCTGCATTCAAACTTTGGAAAACATTACACACTATCATGTTTTCAAATGTTAAGTAGGAAATATAATAACTAGCTGAAAGACTGGGTTAATTTTTGATTCACTGAAAACGTGGAAGCACCAAAAACGTGGAAGTCTTTGTCTTCAAGGAAACAGGCATAAAATCATTTCAGGAGCCTTTTCATAGTTACAGCTTCTTGTGAGGGAGAAAAATTTTAGAAATATTCTTTTTTACCCTATTATTCCCCCCTGCATACCATTACTTATCGGGCTCAGGAAGATTCTGGAAACCTGTCTGTTGAGCAGAATTTACCTTAATTCCTCTGATGTAAGCAAACTTTCTTTTGACAAAATAGACACAGAAATCTGCAAGATTAAAAAATAGAAAGTTATGTATGTACACATACCCCAAAACCGTTCCAACCTGATTCTTACTTTCTTTAGGATATCTGCATTGCTTTATGAATGTCCTCACATTTGGGTGAAAAGTGCAGTGCTATTTAAACTTGGAGTATTAGCTGCAATGATTTGTTATTACTACTGTACACCATGACAGTAAGCATATCCATAAGTCCTCCTCATGAGGATGTGAAACACTCTAGTATTTCCCACCTGGGAAGCATGTCAAGGTACGATGGTGTAAAATTAAGACCTGTCTACATCCAATTCTCTGCCCTATCCACCATATTTGCTTTCTTCAAATCAACATGGTTGGTGTCAGGATGGTTACTAAGGAAATGACTGAGGCGATCATAATCCTTGAATAATTTTAAAAATAAAACACAATTTTAGGGATCAAAAATAAGAGATTGAGGAGAAGAGCAAGGCTCACACCTCTTGTTTCAGATTGAATTGTCTCAGGTGCTACCATGAGAACCTGGCTGGGCACAGGCTTCTGTTAGGACGTAGCAATGGATTAGTGTCCACCCCCCACCCCCTCAAAGGACTGGCCCTGGGGCAGAGTTACTTTTTTCAGGTTTGCTTTGTCCCAAAGTGCTTTGGGACTATTATCAATCGACAGGAGTAAGGAAGACACTGTCTGTCATAGGTAACATCAGGGTTTTCCACCCGGGACAGCCTATTTGATGTCTGGACACTTGACTAAAAGAACATGTTTCCTTATGTTGTACCAAAGTTCCCACCACCATGTCATATTTGAGGATTAAATACTCAAACGCAAATATTCAGCCACATTTGGACTGAATACACGTTGGCTGATACAGCACATGTGTACACACACGCATCTTTTTATCTGAGGGTTCATTCAATTAGATTTTAAACTTCCACTGGATTTATTGTTACTTACACAACTTCGCCTTCACAGCATCCCTGTGACTTGGTGAAACCACAGCAATAACAACAACAAAACAGTATGACTTCCATTTGGCAGATGAGACAATCAAGTCAGCAAACTGAGTAACGACCAACTTCAAGCTGCACAGCCAGGCAGCTGGAGGCCGACTTGAATCCCAGATGCTTTTCCCAAACAGTGAGAACTGTTAACTCCCACACTTATTCAGAATACACCTATAAGGGAGAAACTTCAGATCACATTTTGAGGAATGTTTCATATGAATGAGAATGAAGTCAGAGTGAGATTTGCTCATAGGACAGACAGCAAGTTTATGTTTTCTGGGAATGTGGATTATTATTTTAAAATACTTCAAAAGTCATGCTGTCCTAAGACTCCTTCCTGGTATCATAGTATAATTCTTGAAATTATTATTTAGTAATGAAGTATGTTTATTGGAATATTAGGGAAAAGCATAAACATGTCCCTTCATCCGTCTGGTTATCCTGAGGCCACTCAACACATATGAACACATCGATGTCCTAGTCCAGCTCTGACATTCAAGAGTGTACTCCAGTAAATAGTCCGTGGCTTCACCTGATGAGCTTGTGTATACAAGGAGCAGCCATCCATGGATTGAACTCACCGGTCTTCCATTTCTTTTTGTTTGCATCCTTAATATCTTCATGGGGTTGACTCATAAGAATAACACTAGAGCGCGGGAAATACATCCTTCTGTGACAGTTGCCTCTTTGAATTCTAATTCTAGCTCTTGTACTCCAGCAATATTTAGGGGGAAAGAAAGCATGTGTTCTTTTATCCCCTTTAGCGTCAAGCATATTTTTATCTGACTCCCTTTCAGCACTGGATGCTCTAGACTTTTTCTGTGAGGTGCGCTGACCTGAAAGTGCTTGGGGGTCTTTTTGCTTTTCCCTCCGAGGGCCTCCTGTAGCTCTATGTTGGGGCATGAAAGTGGCCTCACACAGCCATTCTGGGCACACTACACCCACAGCCCAGACTGCCGGTCACCTGCCCAGATGCCATTCACTCTCCAAACGTCACCCTGCTCTCAACATCACCCTGCCGGACTTCTTTGTGCTTCTATCCCAAACTGCATTTACAGCAAAAGTGTCATGTTATGATTATTTGTTAATGTGAGAGCCTCCCTTAGTAAGGAAGGAACTCCTTCAAATCAAAAAAGATACCATCATCTTTGCACTTCAGTGTCTGCTGCGGGTGGCCCCCATGGTAAATACTTAAACATTAAAAGGAATAAATGCATAATTAGAAGGGGGGGGGGGAAGCTCCCTTTTTATATATGGAGGACTTAACTATTATTCTAAGAAAAAAGCTCCTGTGAACTCCCAGGGGACCCTTTGCTCTCCTGTAGAACATTCTCTTACCCTGTCACTAATTTAAATCCCTGTGGCACCAGGAAAGATTTTTAGTAAAGCTTTCACATTTTTGAACTCATGAAACTAACTACTGTGAAAATTCCTTTGAAATACTCACTTCAATGTACTTAAGATTGAAGAGGTTCATGGTTAAGATTTGAACAAACAGTTTAAAGCTTATATTATTCTTAAAGAATCTTTCACAAAAAAGTTGTAAGTTTATTGTATAAACAATTATGCCATTTAAAATTTAAAAGAAAGGTGCTTTCTATAAGTCACCAAAAATTTTAAAAATACTCATTAAAAATGGTATTTTTATGTATCATAATTAACCCACTTTTTTGATATCACATTTGGACAGGTAAGAACTGTGTGAGCATAAAATACTCCCCCCCCATCCTCATTAAGAAGTCATTTTGTAAACTTTGGTTTGTTCAGTGTTGCTTCATTTTTAAGTCCCAAGGCCTCTGCATCAAATCGAAGATGTTTCTTAATGGGCATAAGAAAGATTAGGACATACGATCTCCTGACTTGCTCTCCTGAATGGGAGGAGCCTCACTTTTTTTATTCATTGTGAAAACCAGTTTGCTGCTTCCTCATCTGAACTCTCTGGAGTGACAGTGGCCTGCAGTCTCCGTGAGCTTCTGCCTGCTGGTCTGGGCACCGAGGCCTGGCGCAGGCGTGACACAGCGCTGGCTGTCGTGGCGCATCTGGGCCGCAGCCAGACATTGTTTGGGGCTGACTCTGAGTGGGCCTTTCATTGCCCAATTTTCCATCTGCCAAGGCTCTTAATTCATATGCTACTGAAAGATATTATAAATAGCATCTTGACATGGCAGAAGAAGCTGCAAAGTCATTTCTATAAATGAAATGTCAGTTAAGGTCAAGGTTTTTGAACTTTGATGCCATATTTGAGGATTAAATACTCAAAGGCCAAGAGACTGCCAGAAGTGCTTCATTCTAGATAGAGGGAACACAAGGTTTTGCTTGAAGGAGACCAGTAACTTCAGGGTTTGAGCAAAGTACTAATAATTATCTTGGATATAAATCAGGGGCTGCAAAAATATAAATGAGTAGAGTAAGTAGAAAAGCAAGGACTGAGTACAAGTATTAAAAGATTATACAGACATAGTCAGCTTGGAGAAAAATGCAAGCATTCTTGGCAGTAAAACTAATTGCGAGTGACATGAGAACCAGAGGAAAGAGACTAGTGCATTAGGGAGTTATAACAAGACGGTGTCAGGCACAGAGACAAATATTTTTAATCTGCGAGAGAGCACAGGATCTACTGCAGGACAGATCCAGGGAAGGGGTGTGCAGTGTTTGTAATTTGTAAGCCTTTCACTTTCCACTGAGCAGTTCACAATAGCTTGGTTCCTCAGGTCCTTCCTCTGCCTTTAAAAGGCACCTATGCTTGTGTCCATGGAAGAAGTTGCACCTTTTAGATAGAAAAGCATAAACTAACTTTTACTACTTATGATTCTTTAGGTTCATCCCAAAAGTACATTTTATATAAATACACCATTTATATTTATATATGTATAAATATATATACACACATATATAAATATATATGTATATAAATATATAAATATTTATGTATATAAATATATCTATATATTTATAAATATATATGTATATATATGTATATATGTGTGTATATATATGTGTATATATGTATATATTTATAAATATATATATGTATTATATATATTTATTATATTTATATTTATATATTTATAAATATATACATGTATATAAATACCATTTTTATTAGCTTTAACGTAGAGGACAGTTTTCTTAAATGGGTAATTTTTGAGTGAGTATGAGTCTTTATTAGGAACAAATCTAGAAATTTAGCATGATTCCATAGTCACTCTCAGAACGAAGGATAGCAACCTCTTAAACACTAAGCAAATCTTTCATAGATGATTAAGAGATCATCATCTCAAGCCAAATATTTATTAGAAGCATATATATAATTCAGTAATATCTCATTCTGCCTCTTTGTGTTTGCTCTGGTGCCTGGGAGAAACAGAAGGTGGTTTTCAAGGGGAGGAACACATTGTAATCCTAACAGTTCTCCATTTGCCAGACTCTCTGAGAATGTAACAGCCAGCCAGAATGCAGTGGAGGAAAGGGCCAGAGTTTCGGTGGGGAGACAGGATCTCCTTTTCATTTGTTTATTGAATTACCTGACAGACAGTTTTGCAGCACGCACTCTTCAACGTTTTAGGTGTCTACTGGGGTCTAGGAAAACAATGTTCGGGCTCAGCGCCTGTGGCTCAAGCAGCTAAGGCGCCAGCCACATACACCTGAGCTGGTGGGTTCAAATCCAGCCCCGGCCCGCCAAACAACAATGACGGCTGCAACCAAAAAATAGTCGGGCATTGTTGTGGTGGGCGTCTGTAGTTGGGAGGCAGAAGCAGGAGACTAGCTTGAGCCCAGGAGTTGGAGGTTGTTGCGAGCTGTGATGTCACAGCACTCTACGCAAGGTGACAGCTTGAGGCTCTGTCTCAAAAAAAAACAAAAAACAATGTTTGCCCACCTAACACTCATGGTCTTTGACCTGAGATTCGTTTTGGGGATAAAGCAGGAGACCAAGCACTTAAAACTTGTTTAAGTGTTCTGGAGGCTGTAATTAAACCCAAGATCTAGATACAGCTGTCAGGAAAGGCTTCTGAAAGGTGATATTTAGGCTTAGATGTAGGATGAACTGAAGCAACCATGGGGAGGAAGGGAAGAATAAATGTTCCAAGCAAAATGCAGAGCACGTGCAAGGGTCCTGAGCTCTGCGAGCCCATGTGCCCAGAAGATCCTGAGCATATGTGGAGCTCGGGAGCCAACACGAGATGGGCCTCAGGGGAGGCTGGAGAACGTGCTGAGGCTAATGCAGGAAGAC
Source organism: Loris lydekkerianus (assembly GCA_963574355.1). Lineage (NCBI taxonomy): Eukaryota > Metazoa > Chordata > Mammalia > Primates > Lorisidae > Loris > Loris lydekkerianus. Next base: position 24,629 of record CAUYPK010020180.1, read on the forward strand.
AGACGTCGCAGGGAGAAGAGGATGGGCTCCGTACAATGTTGGGTCTGAATCTGGCTTGGATTATGGGGCAAAGGAGAAGGAGAGCTTCAGCATGCTTCTGGGTTGTGCAGCCAGCAAAGAATGGTGTTGCTTTTCATGAAATAGACTGGAGGGGTCTGGACAAGGTAGAAGGTGGAAATAAAGGAAATTTTGAACATCTTCCTTGTGAGACGTCTGACTTCTCTGACACGTGTCTGCGGGAACCAGCCAGCGATTGCTGCTTGTCTTCCCTCCCATGGTTGTTAGGCACTCGGCCTGCATGTGGAGTTAGAGCTGGAACATGCTAGCACTGGCCCTCGCTGTAGCTGGCGATATGACCCGGACAGAGCCATGGAGACTTTCTTAGCCTCTGTTTCATTTATAAAGTGGGATAATAATAGTACTTAGCTAATAGAGTGCTTTTGAAGATTAAGGAAAATAATGCACGGAAATAAGGCTGTTCGTGCAGCGTCGTTCCCGTCACCTGGTCACTGACAGCAGGGCAGTAGCTGCCGTGGCTCCAGCTGCCACTCTGAGGCCCCCCACGGTCCCTTTCTCCTTTTCTTTTCATTTTTAATTTTTGTGTCATATTTCCACTCCCATCCTCTCTTATTTCCTTCTTCCTTTCTGTTGTCTTTTTCTCAGAAGCTGTCTGTACAGTGTGTCGATTTCACTTTGGAGGAGAGAAGGGGAGACACCCAGGGGGAGGTGACGAGCCCCTCTGTGAAGCCGCATCTAAAGACTAAGGGCGCTTCCAGAGTTGCTTTCCAAGGTCTAAGTAGCTGAATGAATATTCTCACGGGAAAAAATAATAAGGGGTTTTCTCTATTGTGATGTAGCAGAAATAGCAGAAAAAAAAAAAAGGAAGAAAAAGTAAAACTTGAACTCATTTTGCATGTTTTAGTTTTCCTTTTTTAATGGCTGGAAGAATATCTTTTATAGGCTTGAAGGTTAAATATAGTAACCTGATTTTGTCAAAGCTAGCACTTGAAAACATCTGTGTTTCACAAATGTGAGATTCACAGGATAGTTTTGATTGCAAATCTCTTAACACCCTGAGCCACAACTGGAAGAAGATGTTGATAAATTGTTGCGTTTATTTAGTTCTTGGAAACCCCTAAATATACTTAGCGTAGAATGCTGTAGTCACCTTCTGTGACACATGCCCCGTTCGGTCTCAGTACTGTAAAGAAAAAAGCAAATAAGTAAATGTACCTTTGAGAAAACTAGTAAGTTTATGCCCTGAGTAGAGCATACACTTTGAAATTCTTTACTGGGGTTTTTGGAAAGTAAGTGCTGTGTCCATGCGTCTTTAAAAGCTGGATATTATTTGTGGAAACAATTTTTAGTAAATGGGAACTTCTTGGCTCCGTGTAATGAGAATGTGAAAACTTTTTTACCTGTGACTTTAGAAGAAAACTGTCTGCTTTTTTAAATTTTGTAATTTTAATGTTCTTATAAGTAATGATTGGGTAATAAATAGATTTTATTTAACAGCTATGATAACACACTTTCTGTCTGATAAGCATTAAAGCCACGTATCTTTTGGCAATATTCCCATGAGGTAAATGGGACAAATGTCATACTTAATCCTGAGTGCAAATAAGGAAAAATAAGACTTACTGAAGTTTAACTTTGTGATAAAGTGATGAATGACTGAGCCACATACAGTAATCTATAGATCTTTCTATTCTTGTTTCACAAATGTAAATTAACTTCATAATATATATTTCCCAAGAACGCAAATGTTTGCAGAAATGAGAAAAAATTGTTTTTCTTCACATTCTTTTTTGGAACAGTTAATGTAAATTTTCTAAAACTAACTGATTAATCTGGTGTGCCCCCTGATAATTAAAAAAAAATCAATTGCCGCGTAGCTGTATATAAGCAAATTTTCAGTGAGGAAATAAAGATTATGTTAAGGAAACAGGATGCCTTTTGGACGTTTCACATTTAGAATTCTTACATTGTTGTTAGGAGAGAAGTTTCCAGAATGAATTATTCCAGTTACAGCTAATTACCATTTAATCTAAGATTCATTTTTCACAGAGTATTAATATTTCAGGGACAAGGAAATTAATAGAAAAAGATGAAATGAATAATTACATAGCTATGCTTGGTTTTCAATTTAGAAGTTTTTTTTAATTCTTCATGTTAATTTTGAGCTAAGGTTGGAAAATAGTTCTCTTCATAGTTATCTTTTGGTGAAAAAAAAAAAAAAAGCCAGGACATAATTCTCCTCTTTTATTGTGAGAGAGCTCTGACTACATTCTTGGCTGAGGAAGCATAAGTGCCTGTTCTCCAATTCTTTGCTGGATTCTTCAGTACAGAAAGGTTTAATCATTTCTTCTTGATAATATGCCACCTGCTACCTTTAATTCTACTAAGAAGGCTGTTGGAGGCATGAGCTGAGAACACTGAAAACAGTGTTTTCAAGCACAGTTCGTGAGAGCCACTTCAGAAATTGAAAACAAAGTGGGGAAACTGGTCGGTAGACTTTGGAAATCCACAAGAAAGAAAAGAAGCATTTTGTGTTCCCATAATTCTTCTCTCCCTAATTAGCTGAGAGTTAAGTGCAATGCACCAATGCTGTAGAAATAAGAAAAGCATTTAACCGCTTAGGAGATTGTTTTCTCAAAGTTATTCTTCCTGCTTGAACCTCAGACCCATTCCATGTCTATCCAGGTATAAAGTCAGTCAGATTCCTACAGGAGCTTTATGGTTCCTCGTTCCATTAGAACTACACAGAAGCTTTTCTACAATGATGCAATGGATGTGGCCTGGCACACAGCGCACACCGTCCCCTCGCTGTGATAAACCGGGGTACCCATGAGAGCCAGACTTCCATCTGGTTTCACTCATCTCCCCTTAGCGTGGGGCCCATACAGAGATGCTTCATCAATATTTATTGAGTGAATAAATCCATTTCTTGTAACGTGAATCTCCTAATGGTTTTGTCTCGTGATGGTTTGCCTTCTGTTCTAGATATACCTGTTTTGTATTTGTAAAAATACAAATGTGATTTTTAAATTATCTTTTTAAGAACTTCTTTCCCCCCTGCTGGTGCCACAGCTAATTTTCCAAAGTGCAAATCTGATGTTATCTCTGGGCTCTTGTCAGCCATGAGATAAAACCCAGACTTCTCTCCTGTCTGTCACTCAGGCTGGTCAGACTGCTGCTCAGGGCCCTGCACAGGCCACGCTCCTCCACGTGCACCCGCCTTTCCTTCTTCCCGGATTTCCTTCCCACTGGATCGTACGTTCTCCTGACGCCTTCCACCCCATCTTTGGGGTCACACAGCCCCTCCTCTGTGCTTCTGTCTACTCATATTGTTATTTAAAAGCTACATTCAAAATATTAACTTATATTACAATATATTCATTTATATAATAATGTAAAATATTATATTTATACACATGAGTGTGTGAACATATATCCCCACACAGCACATGTACATAATTGCTTAAAAGGGGATGTTACTAGCAGCACAGGTAATTAGTATGTAGTGTAACATGTAAGGTTGTTAAAATACTGTGCAGCAGAATATGTCATATATGTATATATACCTGTTATACAGACATGCTTATTCATGCATTACACTAAAAATTACTTCTCACATTACTCTGATAATTTAAAAATCTTTTATTTTAGTATAATCTTTATTCATAGAAGCTTTTACAAGCTCAAGATTACCTGTCTCCAACTAGATTTAATGCAGGTTGCCATATTGAACCTTTTAATAACTTCATCCTTAAACTGGTTATTATTAAGTGACTCGCAGCCCCAATTAGTAAGAAGTTGTTTTTAATATCAGTGATATTGTTCCTGCTGCTAAATCTGCTCAGCTTTTCCTAAATGAAAGGAATCTTTTTCAAATTATTTCTGAGACTTTTAAAATATATGGGACTGTTAAATATGCCATATCTCTGTTTATAAATGAAGTCACGAAAAATTGTTCGTTGGAATGTAAGGTTTAATTGTTGGAATGTAGTACTTCAGGACCAACGAGAGGCATTAATCAAGGTCTTAGTTAACAATAGGAGCTCTTCTAGGTGTTTTGGGCTTGACTTCTCTGCCAAAGTTTTATATAATCTTTCTGTTTACCTATTAACCAACAGAAATTCACTTGATGTTTAACAATGAGGGTACCACTCCTGGGGGTGCCTTGTGTGCTGGAATTCATATAGACAATTGTGTTTGCAAAGCTTCCCAGCTGCCAGAGCTGTTTTATTCCTGTGTGTTTATCTTTGTTCAGTGCTTAGTCATCTCAGCTGCCACGTGGCACTTAGTAGGACGGCAGTAAATACGTGTGGTGTGAAGGCATGAATCAATGCAGAACACGCATAAACCACTGATGTCTATTTTCTCGTATGTAGAGTAACTTCAGAAGTCAGGAGAAGAATCTGAAGGAAAACAGAACAGCCTCATCAGTTAAAAATAACGTAAAGTAAATGGAAGCTTGTGTTTGTATCTATCTCTCAAGCACAGCTAGGTGCTTATCTTGTGGTTTTGGAGACTGAAATGAAGAACCAGATGGCAACAGAGCAGAGAGGGAGCATGTGGTGCGTAGACATATGCTATGGCTCAGGGCTCTTCCGTAACATTCCAGAAAAATGATTCTGCACTGGTAGGAGCTGCTTAACCTGCGTAATTTTGTTGGTAACACTTAGAAAGTACTTTCTGAATTCAAATTAACATACTAAGTGATCATTAAAACACTGGAAGAAGGGTTTACATATTATCCTGGAAGAAGAAATAAGCCTATAGCAGAGCCTGTATGGAGCTATCTTGGCAGATTCAAAGAACATCTACTCACGAATTCAGTTGTATCTACTGCTTATAATAGGGAAACTTGGGCTAAGTGGTCCATCCCAGTATCAGTTTGTGCAGTGTGCTTTGCTATTTTTATATATATATATATATATATATATATATATATATATATATATATATATATGCTTAAGCAAATTCTAATCGGCCTGCATCCAGCTCCTTCTGTACTCCAGGCCTGCCCTGCACAGCCTTGCAGCTCCGTAACCTGGACACAGCATGTTCTCAGCGTGGAACTCCCTTTGTATATTTCCTCCGTCCCCTTCCCTCATACCTATTTCCACTGTGCTAGCTCATCAGTTGTCTCTGCCCTCGCTAATCCTCCATACACACATGTGTACATGCGCACACACGCATGTCTGTACACACATACAGAACTTGGAAGTAGATGCCCTTGAGGTTTTTCTTAATGTTGTGCCTCCAGGTATAGAGGGCTTATTCTATCAATGCTGTACATACCTTCGTTTGCAACTGAAACCACTGACTGGAATTAAGAGACAGAGATGATTTGATTAAGTGTGAAGCAGGAACTTTATAAAGTGCTTCCTGAAATTAACTAAGCAGTCCTGTAATAATAACCTTCCTGTTGCTAGAAATATACAAGTCGAGACTGAATACCCATTGGTAGGGGTGTTAACATTGGTTCTTACAGGAAGGTAAGGGCTCCGTACTCTAAGTTTCTATGATTCAAGCTTCACCTGAGAAAATCACTTTTCAAATATAGACAGTTAAGTCCTTACCTTGATAAATATGAATGTTTTCCTTGAAAACACTGTTAGTTTACCATCCAAAAGACTATTATAGTTTTCATCAGTGAGCTTTATTCAAGGTTTTTCTTTTACACAAATGTACATGTTCAATGTAATAGACATATAATAGCAAATACAAACTAAGCAAAAAACCCATACATCATCATATGCTCACCTATCAGGGAGAATCAAAATTATCGTTTAATGGTGTCTTCTTATATATCACGTGTTTTACTAAAACAGACATAATTTAACATACCATATATACTCGAGTATAAGCCGAGTTTTTTTCAGCACAAAATTTGTGCCAAAAATCCCGAACTCGGCACAAATTTTGTGCCGAAAAAACTCGGCTTATACTCGAGTATATACGGTATACTTGTCAGAGGCTGGATTTCACATTTCATAGCATGTTTTGAACACCTTTCTAGATTAATGAATATAGATCTACTGTGGTTTTTAATGATTGCTATGTATTCCACTGTGTAATTATATCCCATAATTTATTTTACAAATTGCAGCTATTTTAAGGAAGTTTATATTTTTAGAAGATGAGTTGATAACTAGTTAGCATTACTAATTATGATCCCCCTACTCCACGAGTGAAAAGATATTTGGGAGCCAATCTATTTTCTTTTTTCCCCACTGTTAACTGGTAAAATCAAGCTGCATTCTTGCTTCTTTAAAGAGTTCATGAGACCAAGACCCTCCTTACCATTCCTTCTCCCTTGTGTTATTAATGGAAAGAAAGTATGGTTTGTAATGATCTTTTGAACTTGGAATTCCTGCCATTCTTACTCAGAGAACTACTAGCTCAGAAGCCAGTTTATATCTTCCCATGGTAAGTGGTGTATTAACAGTGTTTCTTTAACATTTGCTAATGGCTTTTATACTACCAGTTCTCTCTTTCATTATTAAAAAAATTACACTAGTATTTTTGAAAGGCAATTCTCTCATATTTGTTAAGCAATTGATTACTTACCCTTGGTTTTGAATACAGGCATAGTTGCAAGATTTATGGTGGCAAGCCAATAGCAGGCCAGCAAATACAGGGAAGAAATAGGAAAAAAACAGGTTTTGAATAATTCCCATGTGACCAGCACTTTACACAGTCAACTCATTTGATCACCATAGCCACAGTCAGTGGTTTCTATTATTACTTTTTTACTTAGGAAGAAATTAAGTTCTCGTTATATTAAAATAGATTCCTCGGCATTCTGTATTAATTTCTCATTGCTGCTGGCACAAATTATCACAAAGTAGGTGGTATAAAACAACACAAATTCATTACCTTAGGGTGAGATCAGAAGTCCAAAACGTATCTCACTGGCCTACGGTCAAGGTACAGTCATGGCTGTGTCCATCTGGAAGCCCTGGAAAAGTTTATTTTCTTGCTTTTCTGAGCTCTTAGAGGTGGCTGCTTTCCCTGCGCATGGCCCCTTCCTCTGTCTTCCCTGGCAGCAGCACAGCATCCTCAAATTTTTCTCACACTGACTGTCTGCCTTCTTCTTCCACTTACAGTCATACTTATGATTATACTGAGGTCACCTGCATGATCTAGGACAATCTCTCCATCTTAAGGCCGACTGATTAGGAATCTGAATTCCATCTGCAATCGTAATTTCCTTTTGTCATTTAAACTAACATATTCCAGGATTTAGGATATCTACATCTTTAGGAAGCATTATTTTTTCACCCTATTTGTAGAAAATTAACCAAGTAATGAATTAAGTCTAGTGTCACGAAACTGGTTGAGTACACAAGGAACATTTTGGGGGAGGAAGTAAGAGAAAAAGATAGCAAAGAAGGTCATTGAAAGGGGAAGTGTAATGATGACAATTTTCATCCTAGCCTGTTACATCATTTGGCCCAGAGCTGGTCTTAGCAGTAGGACTTTTCCCTTCCAATTTAGGCATATGGGCATGTACCAACAACCTTACAACTTTCTTTGAAGTACCTTCTGAATTATTAATCCTTATTGACTACTATCTTGTTGATACTTGACAGTTAAGGAAACTAGAATGGAGATGGAGGTTTGTCTACAGAGACTGACACTAAACGTAGTCCATTTAATTGGACAAATTTCCATTGCCTTCTTACTATCTGCAAGCCACATTGCTTAAAGCTATAGAGCTTATACCTGTGCTGGCAAATTCTAATTGAATACTTTATCCAAAAGCCTGTGTTTACAAATTGAGAACAGAGTAATGTAAATGAACTAAATAGAAAAGTTATCTGAATCACATTCTTATAAAATCAGATGCCAGGAGGGATTTCTGGATCCTGGATCAAACCAGAGTGAGGGCAGGTGTTTGGCCCCACAGTTAAGGGGCAGAGAGTTAAACTCTTCAGTCCGAAAAAATTATCAGTTGAAGATACTGAGAAATGCTTCACAAATACTGAGAAATGCTTCACAAATACTTTGTGGACACAAAGACACTGAAGAAGCAAGACAGAGTAGCCGGTTCAAAGAGAGGGGAAGAGATAGTCTAGGCAGGATGGGTCTTCTTGCCTTGACTGGAAAGAGGAGGGAGATATCATGGTGTCCAGAGAATTAGAGTGGACAGAAGGAGTCCTATTTCTAAGAAGCATTTTTATTCTTCTCAATGTGGGTCCTGTACTGATCATCAAAATGGAAGTAAACTGAAGTATTTCTGAGCATGACTTTCGATGAAAAGAGGCACTGTGAAGATTAAAGTAGTCATGTGCTTGGTAGCTCCAGAAGAAAAAAATTCTTTTCAGTTGGCAATGATAGTGAAACTAAGTGGGATGTCCCTGGAACTTCAAAGGGGTGATATAAACTGGCAGCACATCAGGGGAAGGAGAATAGAAGAGAAAGGAGGCAGGAGCAAGGATGGTGAGGGGGAACCATGTCCAGCAGAGGGGCAGCCTTGGGTGAGAACCAGGAGGGCAGCAGCACCTGGGGGAGGGAGAAGCAACATCTCCCAGGTGGCTTCACAGTCAGGCAGTGCATTTGTGCACTGACGCTGTGGTCCTTAAGGCAGGGCAATCCCACAGCCTGCAGCAGACCAAAGCTGGGTGTTTCAGTGGAAGATCTCTATAAAGAGAATTATCAAACTTTGAGAAAGCAAATAGCAGAAGATGTCAACAAATGGAAGAACATACCATGCTCATGGATAGGAAGAATCAAAATTGTTAAAATGTCCATACTACTCAAAGCAATCTATAGATTTAATGCAATTCCCATCAAAGCATCAATGTCATATTTTAAAGAACTTGAAAAAATAGTACTTCGATTCATATGGAACCAGGGAAAACCCTGAATAGCAAATACAGCTGTTGGAAATAAAAACAAATCTGGAGGCATCATGTTGTCAGATTTCAGGTTATATTACAAGGCTATAGTGATCAAACCAGCATGGTACTAGCTCTAAAATAGAGACGTAGATGTACGGAATAGGACAGAGAATCTAGAGATGAACCTAGCTACATATGGTCATTTAATCTTTGATAAGCCTAACAAAAAACATGCAATGGGGGAAAGAATCCTTGTTTAACAAATGGTGCTGGGAGAACTTGTTATCTACATGCAGAACACTGAAGCTGGATCTGCACCTCTCACCATTGACAAAAATTGATTCTCATTGGATAAAAGATTTAAATTTAAGACATGAAACAATAAAAATTCAAGAGGAGAGTGTGGGGAAAACACTTGAAGACATTGGCCTGGGAAAAAACTTTAGGAGGAAGATCTCCCTACCAAAAATAAATAACTGGGACTTAATCAAACTAAAAATCTTTTACACGGGTAAGAGTACCACAAACAAAGCAAAAGACAGCCTTCACAACGGGAGAATATTTTTGCATGTTATCAATCTGACAGGCCTGATAACTAGAATCTACACAAAACTCAAATTAAACAATAAGAAAAGTGCAAACAACCTCTTTATAAGTGGGCAAGAGATTTGACCAGCAACTTCTGAGGATGACAGATGAATGCCCAACAAACACATGGAAAAATGCTCATTTTTATTCATAAGAGAAATGCAAATCAAAACCACTTTAAGATATCACCTAACCCCAGCAAGATTAACCCACATCACAAAGTCCCAATATGACAGATCCTGGCCTGGATGTCGAGACAAGAGAACACTTCTACACTGATGATCAAATTGTAAACTAATACAGCCTTTTTAGAGAGAAGTATGGAGACTCTTCAATGATCTAAAAGTAGACCTACCATTTGACCCTGCAATTCCATTACTAGGTATCTATCCAGAAGAACAAAAATCATTTTACCACAAAGACATTTGCACTGGAATGTTTATTATAGCTCAGTTCATAATTGCCAAGTCACAGAAGCAACCTAAGTGCCCATCAACCCATGAATTGATCAACAAACTGTGGTATATGTATACCGTGGAATATTATTCAGCCATTAAAAAAGATGGAGACTTTACCTGGATGGAGTTGAAATACATTCTTGTTGGAAAAATAAATATCCAATGTACTCAATGCTAATATGAAATCAATATATAAATAATTACCTGCTCATATGAACAATAAAACATTAATATAGTCCAGTTTGGGGGTAGAGAGGGAAGCAGGAAGGGAGAGGGGAGAGGATGTTTGGCAGAAGGAGGGAGAGCATGAGGTGGGATCTCACCTCATGTGCACATTGTGAGGGTGTATAGCACACCTCCTGGGTGAGGGGCTCTTCTACAAATGGAACTTTACCCTGAAAGTGAGAACAATGTAACCTAAAAATTGTACCCTCATATTAATTTGGAAAAAAAAAAAAAATGTAGAACTGATGATCCAGTCATGTTGATGAATTTGCCATATTTTAATTTGACAGCAGTAAATTAAGTGCTGTATTTACTCTTATATTTTTATGGAATTAAATATAGGCATGTTATCTTCTGATGGTATCAAAATATACTAGTGCCAGAAATTAAACTCCTGATACTCAAAGCTTGAAGATGATGACAATATCCATCCTTCCCATATATTACTTAGTACTTAGAATAAGATCTCAACCCAGATCAGGTATTAACCTGGAGAGTTGTTAAAAATCCCAAAGTCCAAAACAGTCACAGGAATCTGGATGGCTAGTGGTGGGACACCAGTAGTATTTTTTTTAACCTCCTCGAGTAATTTTAACATGCAATCAATATTGAGAAACACTAGATTTAAGAGATTAAGTCCCCAATTTTAACTTCTCTGTTTTTAAAACACAGATTTCACTGACTAAGTCTATGTTTCTTTTTTTAAAGTCTTTATTTCTTGAACAGTAATTCTCAAATTTTAACATGCATCAAAATACCCCACAGGGCTTGTTACAACACAGATGGTTAGGCCTCACTGGCAGAGTATGATTCAGTAGGACTAGGGTGGGGCTCAGGTGATACCTATGCTGTTGACATGGGAGGCACATTTGGAGCACCAGTGTTCTAACAAGAAGGTGTAAAGATAATTGAGCAGAGTTTATCTCTTCTAACATTTTCTTTTTCATTTCTTTGCCTAACCTCAGATTCAATATATGGCCCAGGGTTTTAAACTCCAAATTTTAAGTGCCATGTAGTACTTATTTCAAAACTTATTGAAGAGTTTTGCAGAAAATTCTATGTCAAGGTGCTGAATATTTAAACTTTTAAGTGTTTAAAACCCTGTTGGGTGGAGAGTGTGTCAGTCAGTTTTATCTTCAATGCATCTTAAACGTGTTTACACCTGCCGCAGTATTCCATTTTGTCAAACATGATAAGAATAATTTTTTAAAATACAGAATTAAGTGTATCTGTTCTCTCTCTCATGCTCCTGCTTGTGTAAAGAAAGTTTCTTTTGTTAGCTAAACTGGTAACAGAGCTTTTAGTAAACTGGGAAGGAGGGAAGAACAAGGATTCTTGTCTGAAAAATATGTGGGAGAGTTGCTGGGGTCTTTGCTGTGTGCAGGCTGGGATGCAGTTGCCCTTTACTATCTCCATAAGAGAACTTCGATAATTGCCAATGGACTAGCAAATTGTGGTACATGTACACCATGGAATACTATGCAGTCTTAAAGAAAGATGGAGACTTTACCTCTTTCATGTTTACATGGATGGAGCTGGAACATATTCTCCTTAGCAAAGTATCCCAGGAATGGAAGAAAAAGTATCCAATGTACTCAGCCCTAGTATGAAGCTAAATTATAGCTTTCACATGAAGGCTATAACCCAACTATAGCACAAGACTATGGGGAAAGGGCCAAAGAAGGGGAAGGGAGGGGGGAGGTTTTGGTAGAGGGAGTGTGGTGGGTGGGGCCACATCTATGGTGCATCTTAGAATGGGTACAGGGAATTGCACTAATGTACACAGCTATGATTTAACAATAAAAAAAAAATAAAAAAAAAAAAACAATAAAATAGCAACGAAGGGTGTGACAAAAGCTAGTGGGGTCAATTTTATTTCAATATTTATGAGTATAGCTCCTCCTCTCTTCTTGAACCACTGTGCACCTCAGCCTGAGTGAGATGCTCTTTCTGCAGGGCCCGTGTGGCAAATGCTCACAGTTTTACCTCTCTGATGGTGCTGAGCTGGCCTTTCCCCCAATACAACTGCCATGTGACATGGATTGGAGGGTAAATACTGTGAGCTGCCTGCAGAGGTCCTCATGGGTGGTCCTGGGTGTGTAGGTGCCCTTGGTACCCACATTAAGGTAAAATCCAGCGGGCTGGACTCTGATTTCACCAGGACCTGACCGCATTTAACGGTAACAATGATAGCCAGGAAAGGGTCACAGCTTCTTGTATTTCATGTCTCTCCTAACCCACCTGGGAGGCGGGCCTGCTGAATTTTACTAGATTTTAGTTTTACCTTCCATCATAACTGGAAATCAGTAACCAGCCTCCTCTCTCATCACCTTCATCAGTTTCATGATGCTCAAAGTCATGAGCGTCATGACTGAAATGCTCACTGTAAAGCCGCTGTCAAAAAGCCCAAAGACTGTGGGTACTGGGATAAGAGGAGGTGTTTTTTCTTCGACAATGTCAAGTAGAGTGAACCAGCGTAAAGAATAAAAGGAATGTACGTGAGATAAGGAAACATAAACTCAATGAGCTGAGACAGGAGAGGAGCAGGTGGAAGAGAGGAAGAAGACGGGGGAGTTACGATAAGGGGAGGAAGTCAAGTCAAAGGCAAGGTAATCATGCGTGCGATGGGGGCAGGAATAACCCACAAAGCAGAGAACAAAACGTGTTCATCTCTGAAAAAAACGTGAAAAACCCAGTCAACTATGCACAGGTTTTTTTCTTATCGGTTCTCCAACCAAAAAGATAGGAATTAGTGGCTTAGAGTTAGTGAAGCCTGTTGTATATAGACCCCAGGGACCCTTAAAGTTTGCATCTGTCACCGTCAAGCACACGGCTGCTTCCAAACACATGCACTTCCTCTGCTGGGCTGAAGCAGAGTATGGAGTGAGACACCACATAGCCCAGGGGGCACCATAGCTACCCTCTGTCCACCACTCCCTTCTGCGGACAGAAACTCTGTACCCTAGAAGCAAATCAGGCAAATCAGCACCCTAGCAGCTGACTTCCTGGCATTTCTTGTGTTCCCCTTCATGTCCCTCCTTCATCAATGGGTACTAAGAGTGTTAATACATCATAGCAACTATTTCCCTTGGGTCTTAGACTGAAGGCTGAAGAGGGCGGGTTTCAGAATAGCCAAAGAGCAGTCAAAGCAACAACGTCAAACTGCTAGTTCCTGTGGGCACTATTCTTCTCACCCCAAAGCCCTCTGAACACGAAAATATTCATCACCCGCATCACCTTCATTCAATGACTTGGAGTTTTACAAAGGAGCTAAGTGTGGCACTGCTCAGACAGCAGCAAGGCCTGGGTTTTCTGAGGGACAGTTTGCCACCCCTCCAAGGACGGCTAGAACACCTCAGCAGGAGTGTAAAAAACCCATCTTTCCTGGAGCCTCTCTTGGACCACGCACAAGTGGTGCTGCCTGGGCCCTGCTCAGGGCTGGGTCAGCGAAACTCTTGCATCTGCCACCCTTAGCCAAACGTTTTGTTGACAGCCTTTGTCTGCTGTCTTCTCCCCCACTCTCCCAAGCTTATATAATACCTTTCAATTCCATTATTATCATTGAAGTGGGATTTTGGTGGTAGATAAACATATGTTCCACCAGCCATGTGGACTGGCAGTCTTGCAGTCTGGTTGGAAAAAGCTGATGGTTTAGAGCAAGAGCTGATAAACTACTGTCCGAGCGCCAAGTCTGACTCACTGCTTATTTGTTTAAACAAAGTTTTCTTGGCACACAGTCGTGGCCATCCACTCACGTGTGATCTCTGGCTGCTCCCACAATGTCAGAGCTGAGTAGCTGTGACAGAGACCACATGACCCGTCAGTCCAAAAATAGTAACTACCTGGCCTTTTGCAGAAAAGTTTGCCAACCCTTGGTCTGGGATACAAGCTGATTAACAGTGAATAATATTGTAAGATGTAAGCAATTTTCTATGTTTTAAACTTGTTTGAAGAATGTTAAAATTTGGGGAATTATTACATTTAGTTTTAGTGTGAATGCTATAGCCAGAAAGAAATATATTTTATCGATGAATGGCAAAGAATATCCTCTCAAAGAAAGGTATCACACTAGATACATCTTAATTATAATATAGTACTTTTTAAAATTAGATTATAACTATGTACATTACTGCATTTATGGGGTGCAGTGTGCTGGTTTTATATACAATTTGGAATGTTTATGTCAAACTGGTTGACATAGCATTCTCCTCACTTAATTAATTGTGTTTAGACATTTCTACTCTTAATATATCTGACGTGTACCCTTACAATATGCACAGTAGGTGAGGTCCCAGTGATGACCCTCCCTCCACCCGCCTCTCCCTCCCCTCCCCTTGTCCTCCTCTTCTCTCCTTTCTGGGCTATAATTGTGTTTAATGTTTTGTATGAAAGGGTGGGTGATTATATATTGGTTTCATAATAGTACTGAGTACACTGGATATTTTTTTCCCATTCTTGAGATACTTTACTAAGAAGAATATGATCCAGCTCCATCCACGTAAACATAAAAGAGGTAAAGTCTACAATATAGCACTTTAGTAAGATAAAGGACACTCACAGAGAGAAATCTGACACGTTTTTTACATACCAAATTAAGAAAATGCTAGCTGACAGGTCTGTTGTTTCTAATGTTTCAATAAAAATATTCCATTTAGAAGATTATCCTGCTAAGCTTTTGTAGCAAAGTCAGCTATAAATGAACACCGCTAGCTTAGATCTTCAAATTGTACTTTTAAACTATTCTATATTTTTCAAATCTAAATTTCTGCCATCATGATTAAAAGATGAAGTGTCTTTAAAAAATAGTCCTTTCTTTTAAGGTCAAAATATTTCCAAATTTTGAAATAAAACACATAAAGTTCCTCACAGCGTTAACATTATAGGATTAAGGATGATTTTCTCTAGCTTTTTCTTTATTTTCCAAATTTCTACAGTGAACATTATACTTTTACAAATGTAAAAACATTACTTTCACTAGTGATTTTTTTTCCAACAGGAAATAAGAATTAGGCTATACTATTATAATAGATTTAGTTAACCTATCAACTGACACGTTATTATCACAGCAGGATAATCAACCAAGTTTGTTTTTATATAAAATAATTTCAGGTGATACCAGCTTCAGAGATGCTAAATGTGTAGAAACTAAGAATTGTGTCTGAAAATCATTGGGTATCGATACATTGGTTAAATTATCTTTTCTTCAGCTGCTGTTTTTAGTTTGGAGATAATGTGACACCACATGTGTACCTGTTTTGGAGAGATCTTCAGTGGATCCATGCTTCAAAACCTAGGCCTTTCCTAGATGTAGGGGGCTGGGGTGGGTGGAGTGACAGTGTCCCACTCCTAATATTTTCCTACAGATGAAAATCCATATGTAATATCCACATTAGTTAGAGCCTATACTGTGAATACTAATTGAATTTAGAAGTAAAAGTAGCAAGAGCTTGTCGAAGTATTACATTTTGGATGCTTTCCTCATTTAATTTTCAGCTATGCAATGAGTGAGTCATTACATAGAGAAGGCCTTGAGGTGCAGGGGCTCGCTCTGGAAGCCAAAGCCTCTGGCTCCCCCCAGCTCCGGAGCCCAGGCTGTGGACTACCTCACCCAACTGGCGCACTCCTGTGCGTCTCTGCTTTTACGAATAATGAGAATGAAGCTCATTTACTAAAAAAAAAAAAAAAAAAATCCTAACAGTTCCCACTAATTCTCTATTTTCTTCCACATACCAAATGTTTGAAAAAATACCATGTGTGTGTTCCCAGCAAATGGTTAACGTTAACGTCTTTACCATTCTGTCTCTTTTCAACATCGAGCTTGAAGTCTGATGTATTTTTGACAATCTTTGTGGGTTTTCAAACTTGTTTGCTTCATCCCAAGACAATTAACTTTTCCTAATTAAATAAGGGCTGTTTCTCTCCCTGTAAGTGAACAGTCCTATGCAGTGTGAAAACCCACCGAAAGACTGTGCAAGACTCTGCGTTAACCGTGTGTGTGCTGTCTGCTGGTCAGGCGCTGGCAGGCCTGCTCAGGGTTCTTTGTTAGTTCATTTGCTCTTTTCTTCATTGACGCTTGCTGTGTTGAGCACTGTTTTCGGTACTGGGGATAGAGACGACCAGACCCCGCAGTGACACTGCAGACGCTGACTCAGAGCCTTGGTGCCGACTCCTTCCGGTCTTAGCTCTTCTGCTCAGGATGCTCCACTCCAGCTCTGGCCCTGGAACCCCACCCCACCCCTCAACACTCTTAGCAGGTATCACACCAAGTATTTGTGTGTGGGAGGCATTAAATAACTGGGCTATTTAACCCTAAGAGCCAAGGCTATTTGAATCCTAAACAAGGCAGCTTGAGTCCTACTTCCAGGGCCTCCTCAGGCTCCAAGTCCCACACCGGCATTGATCAAGGCCCCCAGAGGTTGAGAAGACTATGTCTAGTGCCCTGGCTTCTGCTCACCCACCTGGAACACCATATTGGTGTAGTAGAAGTTTCTTGGAAGCCCCCTTTCAGGAGACAAAAAAGTATTTCAAGAAGGTTTGATGTAACTTTCAAGACAGTGACTTGGGACCTGGGAAGCCCTGTGCTGGGTGCAAGGGCTGACCCTTGGTGGATTTGTTGCCACATCAAGTTCTCTTCCCTGGTCAACTGGCTACAAAAGGTGGTGGCGACCCTGGTGCTGCTCCCGGGTGCTGCTGCCAAGCACTGGGCCCTGCATGTGGGGGAGCCAGGGACAGACAGCTGAGGGCTTCACTGCTCTTAGGATACTGGCCCCTTCTCTGGGGACTGCCCACTGCCACATGCCCCTTTGCATTCTCCTGTGTCTCTGAACCTGCATCTGTCTGGAGAATGTCAACCCCTTCTGTTTGGAGGAACATGATGTGGGGGAGGGGAATACAAAAGAATGCACTGCTAATAGAAATTGGGCGGGTGCAGTGACTCATGCCTGTAATCCCAGCACTCGGGAGGCCAAGGTGGGTGGATTATCTGAGCTCTCAGGTTCGAGACCAGCCTGAGTCAGAGGGAAGCTTCATCTCTAAACATAGCCAGGTGTTGTGGTGGGCACCTGTAGTCCCAGCTACTTGGGAGGCTGAGGCAAGAGAATCACCTAAGCCCAAGAGTTTGAGGTTGCTGTGAGCTATAATGCCATGGCACTCTACCGAGGGTGACATAGTGAGACTCTGTCTCAAAAAAAAAAAAAAAAAAAAAAAAGTTATTCCTGCTTCTGTCCAAGAAGGTGGGGTTAGTGAGGGTGTAGAATCTGGGTTGAAAAAGAGAAGAGGAATTCCTTGTAGACCCTTTGATTCATATGTTCTGTCTGACCTCACCCACACTCCTATTGGTTTTATCATGGTGGTACTGCAAGCCAGTCTCACCTGAAGAGAATGAGTGCAGTGGCCTCCTCATTCCCTGCACAGACCTTGGCCCAACCTGTTGCCCCAGCTAACTCCTTGTCGAGTTATTTTCGTTTTTATTCATCAAATCTGAGATGGAAGGAAAGAAGTGTGACTAAAACTAGAAAAAGATTATTTTTGCTTCAAAAGTCAGTAAGGTCATCATTCTGGCAATCTGGGTTCAGGCCTCTTAAGATCGACAAAGGTCATTTATTGATGAGTTGTCTCTCATCAGTAAAACACCTCCTGGGGATCAGGGGAACTTACGAAGAAGATCTTGATGGATAAAGTGAGAATGAATGTGGAACACATGGAGTACATTTCTCTCAAAATGTGCCTGAGTTCAAAAGTTAACGATAGTAATACTTGACTGAAAGCTTTTGGGCATTTCTCAAACCCCAAATAGTTGAAAAACCAGTTTCTAAGTTGAATTCAGATGGATTCTTTCACTCATTAAAGCAATTTGATTTATGTTAAACATATTCACAGATAATGCTTTCACCAGTGAAGGATGGCAATATGCCATTGTTTCCTTTTTTGCTTTGGAAATTTCCTCATATTTTTGGTGCTTTAAGTTCTCAATTAAATCCTTTTACTTATATAGTTACTGAGTTACTTTGAGAAGATAGAATAAATCTTGCTATTGCTAATAAATTCAAATTACACAAGAGTCCCCAGGGAATGCAAAGTTAAATATGATAAAAATTCTAGAAACAATAACAGACATCTTTTGTTCAATGTACGATTGACATTTGAATCACTGAGACAGTATACAGTATCAATACCATAAGAATATGAAGAATATCTACATTTGTCTTATTTCTTTTACAGTAGACTCAGCTGTTCATAATAGTTCAAAGATTTTGTTAAAAAGCAAACAAACACACCCCCTATGGTATAACTATAATTATGAACTGGTGCGACTGTAAAATAAAATTTCAGTAGATATGACAAGGATATAGGAATAGTCTTAACTGTCCTGTCCACATGAACTGGACATTTACTGTTTGCAGAAGACATAACCTTATATGCAGAAAAGCCTAAAGACTCTGCCAAACATCTCTTAGAACTGATAAATAAGTTCAGTAAAGTTATAGAAAATAAAATTAATATATAAAAATCATCAGTGTTTCTCTACATGAACAATGAATTAGCAGCAAAAGAAATCAAGAAGATAATCCCATTTATGACAGCTACAAAAATAAAATAAAATATCTAGGAATAAATTTAACCAAAGAGGTGAAAGTCCTCTATACGGAAAACTACACAACACTGATTTAAAAAATTGAAGAGGATGCAAACAAATAGAATGACATCTCATGCCATTGGATTAGAAGAATTAATATTGTTAAAATGATCATATTACCCAAAGCGTACAGATTCAATGCAATCACCATTAAAACGTCAATAACACAATTTGTATGGAACCACAAAAGACCCCAAATACCATAAGCAATCCTGAGCAAAAAGAACAAATCTGGAACCACCACATTATCAGACTTCAAAATATATCACAAAGGTATAGCAACAAAAATAACTAGTCCTAGCATAACAACAGACACATGGGTCAGCGGAACAGGACAGAGCGCCTAGAAATTAATACATGTACCTACAGCCAATTGATTTTTGACAAAGGTACCAAGAATACTCATTAGGAAAAGATAATTTCTTCAATAAATGGTGCTGGGAAAACTGGATGTCCATATGCAGAAGAATAAAACTAGAACACTGTAGATTTTATAACTCATATTGTTTCCCTCCTTACTATGGCCCCCAGGGTGCTCAAAAGTAAATTTACAAACCATGGTTAGCCAATTGTAAAAATTTCCAAGGATACGCTTCTTAAAAATAATTCAACTGCTGTATTCATTTCATATCTCCATTTAGTTTTCCCTTCACATTGAATAAATTGTCTCTTTTTACTTTATTAGCTATTTTTATGTTATGTATTTATTATGTATCATGTACTGTTTGAAATAAGATTAATTTCCATTGAGTAAGGTAAACAAAACTATTAGAATAGAAACAACTAGGAAAGCACAAGGCATTAATTTGCCTATTATGGTTGGTTATTTGCGATTTGATACACATTATTGAATAAATCTAAGCAAACAGTGAGACAAGCCTAACAAATATTGAATAATCTGGCCTATTTTCTCCCAACTGTAGCAAATTGATGAAAGCATAGGTTTGGATAAAGAACAGGAAATTAATACGAAAGAAAAGTATTTTTAAAACTTTATATTAGAGGCTCAGCGCCCATAGCTCAGTGGTTAGGGCACTGGCCACATATACCGAGGCTGGTGGATTCGAGCCTGGCTGGGTCTGCTAAACAACAAGGACAATTGCCACCCCAAAATAGCCGGACATTGTGGCACTTGCCTGTAGTCCCAGCTACTTGGGAGGCTGAGGCAAGAAAATTGCTTAAGCCCAAGAGTTTGAGGTTGCTGTGAGCTGTGGTGCCAGGGCACGCTACCTAGGGTGACATAGTGAGACTCTGTCTCAACCTCCCCCCCCCAAAACAAAAAACAACCAACTTTATATTAGAGATATACATAATACCGTATATACTCGAGTATAAGCCGAGTTTTTTTGGCACAAAATTTGTGCCAAAAAACCCGAACTTGGCACAAATTTTGTGCCGAAAAAACTCGGCTTATACTCGACTATGTATGGTATGTCACAGGTATGTATGCATAGCATATATATAATTAGCAATAAAGTTATTTGAAAAGTTGGAAATTACTAAAGTTTTATGTTTTATCAGTGTTGTCTTAAGATATTTAGCATTAATTACATTTAGAACGTAAAGGATCTTGAAGGTTATCCAGCCCAGTGTCTTTTAGGTTTATTTAAGTTTTTTGATTTAAATATTCACCAATAAGGTCCTATGTATAAAACTGGTTAAATTGGAGCTACTCTGTTTGTGGGACAGGTGGAGGAAGGAAAACGGGGAATCTGGAGCCCCATTTGAAGGGGCCCCTCAGAGCCTGCAGGGATCCCAGTTTAAAAATCCATGACCCTATAATATACTCTTGGGATAATGGTGAGGAAGTGGCAGCCCAAAGGAATAAGCTAATCCATTAAAGGAATCAGAATTACCCTACAGGAGAGCTGAGACTGGAACCCAGTTTAGACAGGATGCTGAGAGCGTGGAGTTATTACCTGGGTCTTAGTTATCTGCATTTTTACTACTGAAGTCAATTATTGTCATTAACTAACTCCAAACTTTGCAGAAACGTATACATTAAAATGTGCAAGTTTCCCCTTCTTTCCTCTCCTCTCCTTCCCTCACACCCTCCATTCTTTTAGTAAAACTAGTGGAAATTTACTTTTGAGCACCCTGGTGGTCATAGTAAGGAGGGAAATGGTATTATAAAATCTACAGTGTCCATAAATAACAGTGTACTGATTGCCGGACAGTGAGAGAAAGCTTTTTGTTTATTTGGCTGATGAATGCTATGCTCACTGAAGCCAGTTCAGTATGATGTGTGTCCTTCTAGAACTTTCCCTCTTCTCTCCAAATTTATACATATATGTGAATCCTTTTCTTTGTTTTGGCTTTTCTCAACCAGCTCTATTCCTTTCATCTTTTACTATGGCGCTTAACACCTTCCATGCTTACTTATCATTTCTATTATTCATCATATGTCTTTCCCCACTAGACCCATCTCCAAGAAGGCAAGAATATTTGCCTGTTTTGATCAGTCGTGTTTCCCTGGTTCCTAGAATGATGCTGGCATGTAGTAGGCACTCAGAAATATTTATAGAATAAATAGATAAATGAAGAACGAATAGCTGAGATGAAGATTATTTTTTCTGTATGATGATACAATGGTGAATAAGTGTTACCATACATTTGTCAAAGCACCTAGAAGGTACAATATCAAAAGCGAACCTCGGTGTGAACTGGGGATTTCCTGTGATAGTGATGTACCAGTGAGGGGTTCTTGGGTGCATAAATGTGCCCCTGTGGTTGGGGAGGTTGTGTGTGTGTGGAGGGACAGGGGGTAAATGCGAACTCTCTATACTTCTCCCTCAATTTTTCTGTGAGTCTTAAACTGCTCTAAAAAACAAAATTCTTCAGTTAAAAAAAAAAAAAAAAAAGGATTGGTCATCATCTCCAAAGTCACATGATTTCTCTCTCCCTCCATGTTATCTGTTCCCTCGTCTTAGTTGTCTCAGGGTTCTATGTATTTTCTTTTTTATTCTTGGTCCGTATCATCCCTCAGAATAAATTCTAAGAAGGGAGGGACTTGGTTTTGTTTGCTGTTGTGTCCTAACGCCCAGGATATGGTAAGCGCTGAATGAATGAATGAATCTCCTCCCAGGGGAACTGCGGTCGCCCCATCGGGGTCTCTCTAGCGCCCTCTACAGACCATTCTCCACACTGCGGGCAGGGGAATCTCCTCAGTCTGACATCAGCCACCCTCCCCCTTATTCATTCAGGGCTCCCCGGGGCCGACGTTCAGTCCTGGACTGAGCTGTGCTTTCTCTGCACAGGACTTTTACCAGCTCTTGCACTGCTGCTTACCCTTCACGTTTCTCCAGAGTCCCTTCTCTTGGGAAGTCTCCTTGTCCCCTCAGTGAAGGTCAGCTTCTGTGTGAGGAGCCCTCACAGAACCATGTTCCTTTCCTGAAGATAACTTATGTCACTTTGTGACTGTGCATTTATGTAAGTCCATGAAAAGCACCATGACTACTTTGTGAACAACTAACAAAGTGTCCCTTGGCCCCTAGCACAGTGCCTGGCACACACAGGGGTCTCAGGAAGTGTCAGTGAATGAGTGAAGGTGCAAATGACTGTGGCATAAGGTCTGTCCCCAGACAGGTCTCCAAAGCACAGCCAGAGAATATAAAAAGGGAACTTTCAGTCATGACTGGTCAGTTCCTCAGCTTGGAGAGTGGGGACCCTACGGCCAGCCTCTAGTCTCACCAAGCCTGAGTCCACACTGGGCGCTTTGTGCACAAACACCAGAGAACCACAAGGCAAGGTTCTTGGGCTTCGAGGCCCTGGAAATCTTGCTGGGGAGATACAGTTATCTGTCATTGTCCCTACCTGTGCTGGCAAGATATTACTTCCCAGATTAAAATTTCTTTAAACATCTAAACTTAAGTGATCATTTGTAAAAAGTCATTTTTGTCTGGTCATGGTGGCTCATGCCTATGATCCTAGCACTTAGGGAGGCTGAGGTGGGAGAATCCATTGAGGACAGGAGTTTGAGACCAGCCTGTGTCTGTAGTCCCAGCTACTCAGGAGGCTGAGGCAGGAGTGCAGTGGCACAATCATAGCTTAAGTGATTGAGCCCAGGGGTTTGAACCTGCACGATGACACAACTGCACTCCAGCCTGAGTGGCAGAGCAAGACCTTGTCTCAAAGAAAAAAAAAAAGTAGGTTTTATTTAAATTTATAAATTAGAAAGTTTTACTTTTATTGTGAACATAATAGTTTAATGGCTGTGGAATCATTGATGCAACTATCTAAAATCAATTGTTTTCTATAAAACAATTTATCTTTAAAAGTTTACTGAATATTTTTATAAGAATGAAAAAAATGTGTTATATTCTCCAGTCCCCAACGTGGACAGGGCAAAACTGTGGACACAGGGATTAGCTATTCTTTCCTTGGCTTACTTTTTGCTCGCTCCACACAGGCTGGGCAGCATGTGACCTGAGGCCCTGTCAGCTTCAGGCAGACTCATCTGCTATTTGTAAATACAAATTTCTCTGAAAATGAAGTATCACACAAACCAATGTCTGCCAAATTATCAAATACCCAAATTCCCGATCGTCAAGCTATGTAATTACCCATGTCTTTAGGAAAACATTCCAATATCCTCCATCATCTGAAATTTGATAGTTGTAGAGCAACAGGAGGAAATAATCTGCCCTCTCCCTCCTTGCCTTTCCCTCTGTGTTATCAAACTTTTTACCCAGACATATGGTCATTTTTCAGTTTCCTGGCTACCACCTCTTCACCACCAACAGAGCTTGAAAGATGGATTTGCTCTGTTTACTCTCTTTAAATGAGATTTGAGCATATCCAGGGACCATTCTATTTGCCTGCAGGGCACATACTGCCAGTTTCATAATGAAAGTAAATGGAACAATAACACTTCACTTTACTCAAATTTGGTTTGTGGCAAACTGAATTGGAATGTACTCTTCCACTGGGGACTGTCAGTGGCTCAGGACCATTTTATATGGCGTTGTATCCTTTAAAGTAGAGACTGTCCCCAGTTGACAATAGCAGATGACAGATAATAATCTATGAGCATGAGCTTTCCTGCAGAAGGATAAAAACACTGACTGGAGATTTAAGGGCATATTGTCATATATTCTTCTATTTTGAAAATGATACATTTAGAAAAGTGTATTCAATAGTATAAACTAAACCACAGTAAACTACTGCTCTTACATCATCTCTGTCTCCTCTTCCTTCTCTCTCTCTTTTTTTTTTTTTTGCTAAGGCTGGGTTTGAACCCACCACCTCTGGTATATGGGGCCAGCACTCTACTCCTTGAGCCACAGGTGCCACCCTCCTCCTCCTTGTCTTTTAAGGGTCCTTTTAATGTGCTGACCTTTAGGGTGAGATATGTTTAATATATTACTTTTTTAGCATTTACTTTTTCCTCTGTTTATTTGTTAGCAAAGTCCCTTTAAGTCTATTAAAGATACACCTGAGGTGGGTCCTATATTAGGGGAACTAATCATTTCAAAGTTTAAAATGATCGATTTTGTACATGGACCTCCACACAAAATGGCCTAAGAGTATCCATGTGCTCACCGATTTTCCTTTACATTATTTTCTAATCAGGGGACTATTCATCTCATCTGTAGGTAAATATCAGGTAGCGCAAGAAGAAGGCAAGCAACCCACCGCTTTGTACAGCAGCATTATAAGGAACAACCTCCTTTTCTATAATTACTTATTTAAATGTTTAAAAAAAAAAATCTTTTTTTTCTTAAGAGTTTTTGCAAATACAATTCATAGGACATACAATTCCCTGATGTCCTCTTTTGGAACTTTGCAGCCTGTGAAGTTGTGGATCTGTGTGCGTGACATCTTCCTAGTGATCTGCAGTTACGTGTGTGAGCCTTGTGGCTATGCTTGGCTGCAGGTAAGGGCAGTGATCTGAACTTAACTCTCTCAGAGCTTGGAGACGATCTTAACAAAAGGATCTGTCAGGGTGTCTGGAAGTGCCTCATGGGCTGCTGCTGATGACTGGGACCAGGATATGTGTGTCGGGAGAAAGTAAAAGTAGAAACCAGTCATTTTTATGCCTGGCTCTGTCATCTAGATTCTACTCCTTGGAGAAACGAGAGCTGGTGAGTAAGACAGTCCAAGAAAACTCTCAAAGCACCAAGAAAAATTCTCTGGAAAAGTTTTTCCTAATACAAGTTCTTCAAACAGGGGAAGACACCATAGACCACATCATGAGGCTCCAGGGAATTTGTACCATCTTCCTATTGGCTATTTCTGTTTCTCAAATTGTGTTAAAAAAAAGCTTTAGGATTCCTCTCTGACTCCAAATTTTACAACTTCAACTCGTGGAGAAATTATCCTGATTCTGTGATTAGAACAATCTATGAGAGAGAGAGAAAGAGGAAGGGAAGAAGGAAGGAAGGAAGGAAGGTTTTTCAGAGCATTTTGTGGATGAGTGGATGGAGGTTATCACCATCCCTCAGGCTGAACCAGCTGGATCAGAAGGACGTAGGGACCCTGCAGTTACCCCAGGGCTGAGGTTGGACTGGACTACATACACATTTTCAATAAGGAAGCTTTATTGTAATTAACCATGATAACAATGTCCACTCCTCAATATTTAAAATGAATTTCATTTTAAGAAAAATCAACTCACATGGGTCTAATTGAGAAAAGACTACATTACTAGCTTAAAAATTAGCTTTCTGAAAGCCAGGCTTGCTCATATGTCTACATATGGGATATATTTTCACCCAATCAGGAAATACTTCAAAGTAACATTGATGGCTTGTAAGCTTTTATACTACACTTTGTGGAATTCCAGTGATGGGCCAGATTTTCAAGATTTATTTCAATATCATTTTTTAACCTCTAATCATTTTTATTCACATAAATGAATAACAATGATTCAGATTTTTAAAATTTCCTTTGGCAGATGAACTAAATTCTTTTTGTCTTATACATAAATGTAGACAGGCAGTGATATTAGACCACCGCTCTGCTTAAGGAACTTTCAGTGGGTTAGTAAATCCACACACACACTAGAGGCCTACAAGGCTCAGGAGTGAAATTCTAACCTGGGCATAAAAGGCACTTTCATATCCAAAATCACATGGCTGACTCCACCTCAGTGAGACCTGGGGTTTGACATCTTTTCCAGACCTGATGACAGATGAGCACTGAGAGATTTACACTCCATTACGCTCCGTGGCTTGTCCCCAGTGTGATCAATATAGGCACTAATAGATGGCTGACTGGGGTGAAGAAGGTCACCTGTAACCTTGATTCAGCTCATACCAAATTTGGCCAGACAGTGACAAGCAGGGTTCCTATACTTTCAACATAGTTTATTACTGAAGTATCAGGTTGAACCATTTGAAATTGATTTTTCTGTAGGTCAAAATAGTCAAATATCAAGTTTTCTTATGGACCAACCTAACACCAAAAGAATTTCTTTCAAGGGTTGTTTTGTCATGTTCTTATCGAATAGACTTGGTAACAGCCATCCAAAGTTATTCCTAACATTTTGTTGTTGTTGTTTCCTACTGGCTATTTGCCTCTTTAACTTTAAATTCTTTAAAAATGGTTTTTATGCTTCTTTTCTTTGTTTCTTTGTTTCTTTCTTTCTTACTTTTTTTTTTGAGACAGAGTCTCACCATGTTGCCCTTGGTAGAGTGCTGTGGTGTCACAGTTCACAGCAACCTCCAACTCTTGGGCTTAAACAATTTTCTTGCCTCAGCCTCCTGAGTAGGGAGGACTACAGGCACCAGCCACAATGCCTGGCTATTTTTTTGTTGCAGTTGTCATTGTTGTTTTAGCTGGCCAGGGCCAGGTTCGAACCCACCATCTTTGGTGTATGTGGCTGGTGCCCTAGCCTCTGAGCTATAAGCGCCAAGCCCTCTTTCTTTCTTAATTACTCTGCATAAATCATCAAGAAAAATCCAGTATGCTTCTTATATATCAGTAACACATTAAACATTACGCAATTAAACCTAAATCTTTTTTCAATAAGATTTTTAAGAAAGGAAAAGAAATATTTTCATGCCAAATGATCGTATGACAATAAGCAAAATTGTTTCAGCCAGATGACTGCTGGTGCTTCACTGAATGGTTTACACTATTCCTGAAATATTAACAACATTTCCCTTGCAACCAGCTTGAGTCCTTTCTCGGTGGATGCATTAACTGTGAGTCATATAAATCTTCTATCCCTCACACATATCTCTATGCAAAGAATTGCCCAGGAAATTACAAAAGTATAAATGAATTCCAAAATGTCAACTTAAAAAAATACATACTCCGTTTTTAAGCCATCTCTGGTATGCAACATCAATATCCAAAGAAAATACTCTACTTTTTTTAAAGTAAGGAGAATGGATTTATTCAATATTTTGGGAAAAAGCCCAAATCACCTCATTAACTCTGACACTCCAGATGCTCTTCAACTCACAATGGGGTCATGTTCTGATAAACTCATTGTAAGTTGAAAACATATGTTAAAAATGCATTTTATGCACTTAACCTACCAAACATCTCATCTTAGTCTAAATGTCTTGGAAACACTTACATTAGCCTATCATTGGGCAAAAATCATCTAATACACAGTCTATTTTATAATAAATTTATTATAAAGAATTTTGAATCAAAATTCAAATTTCAAAGTATGGTTTCTACCAAACATGTATCACTTTTACACCATTGTGAGGTCAAAAAACAATGTCATGCCATCATAAATCAGGGACATTATGTAATTTTAATACCCCCAAATAATTTAAGGCAATAAGGAATAGCAGGTGTTTTGACAATTAAATGCTTGAAGTAACTCTGCAGGACTCACCCCACACTTCTATAAGATTAGAACTCACTGTATAACAAATGATGCTTGTAGCCAAACTTTTTTAAAAAACCTACTATTTTAACTTTATCCTTGCTATAGCTTTCCTCTGTTAGACCAAGAAATTGATTTAACCTTTTTGACCTCAAATTTTTCACCTTGTACATGAGATACACAGATGATAGCAACATGGGCAGATGTAAAGTACTTACTCCGAGTTTTATTGATTTTAGCTATTTCCTGGCCCTGTTATAATTATCTAAAACTTATATTTAAATATAAGCAATGTAACTTTCATTGTCACCATTTTATAAAGAGTTTTAGGAAAGCTAATCAAGTTAATGTAAACACCTTTGAAAGCATCAGATTCTACACAGACACACTAAGTAAGAATATGTTACTACCAAATGCTTTAGACACCTTTCTCTTTGTTAGCATGCCAATGCTCCTTTGCTCTGATTTGAAGCGGGAAAAGGGAAAGTAGAGTATGGAAGTCAAGACTCTCCTGCCACTAAACCTGATAGGCAGTGGGTGAGTGGGTGACTATGAATTGATTCATTATCCTTTGGCGATGTTTATTACCGGAGGCCAAGTGTTCTGGCTTTTTCTATGAGCACCGTAACCCACGAGGAGATGTCATGTCCTACCAGAGTGCTAAGACCATCATATAAATCTCAAGGGCTACTGTCTAAAAACTGTTGTAGGAAAGATCTTACAAGCCTGACAGTATCTTTGAGCCACCCAAACAGTTCAACCAACTATCAGAAAAGTGAACCTGCCCCTACTACTCATTACCTTTCCTGGGGCTTGGAAGAACGAGGACACAAAATGTCACGGAATGCCAGGAAAAAATTAGTATCAAGACAAACGCTTTTAAAAATTAAAATTATTGCAAAAAAATCTATGATAAATAAAATATCAAAACTGTCATGAGGATTGATATTACTAATAATTCCTTTTCCCTCAGGCTCCAGTATGGCTTAGAGACATTGTGGTAACTGATCTGTCATTATTTAATACTTTACTATGATATTTTTTGTGACATCTAAGGCCTTGTGCTGCCCCTGATTTTTTTTTTGCAGTGACTTTTGAAATTTCTCAGGGTTGGGAAGTTCAAGGTACTTACCTTCAATGGTACACTGATCAGGGACTGGAATCTTCTTCCCGATTTCCGTGGCGTATGCCTTCACTTTACTGAGGTTTTCTTTTAAGTGCAGGTAGAGCTTATCTTGGTATTCTGTTGGACTTGTAGTTGAGTCTGGAGTTTCTTCTTGGAAGTTTTCTTTCACAGTTTCTGGCAAATTCTCTGATTCTATATGTGTAATATTTGGGTGTGACACTGAAGAATTTCCCAGCTGGGGTCTGTCAGTGTCTGTCTTAAAGGGCAACTTGTTACTTCTTTGTCTAAGTGGGTCTATTTCTGAAAGAGAGATGCTGGCTGGTGTCTCTCCGCTCTCCACAGCTTCCCCGTCATCTGAACTCACACCCTTTGTGAGCATTGTGTGCAAAGCCAAACTTTTTGACCTACAGTACAAACAAAGGGAAAGTTATAGAAGTTACCCTTCACTGACAAGGAAAAGAAATAATAACAACACTGGGGCACAAAGTTACTTCTTCTAGAGTGTGAAACTGTTAACAGGCTCAATAAAACATAGACGACCCTGAATTATGTAATAAACCAAACTTCTGAAAATCTAAGTCACCTCCAAAAACAAAGATTTAAAAATCAAGGGAGGGGGGAGGTTAGGGTGGAGGGAGAGTCATTGGTGGGGCCACACCTACGTGCATCTTAGAATGGGTACAGGCGAAACCTACTAAATGCAGAATACAAATGTCTACATAGAATAACTAAGAAAATGCCATGAAGGCTACGTTGAACAGTTTGATGAGAATATTTCAGATTGTATATGAAACCAGCACATTGTACCCCTTGATTGCACTAATGTACACAGCTATGATTTAACAATAAAAAAAAGAAAGAAAGAAAGAAAAAAAAAATCAAGTGCATGGCCAACTGGCTGGAAAATGACAGACCTATTCTTTTTCTCCTTTTGCTTCTGATTTTCATCAGAAATCAGGAGAAGCCATTCTTCATATATCTATGTTTTAAAAAGCATTCTAAAAAATTAAGGCATTGGTTTCTTTTCCATTACATTCCCAATTTAAAACAGTGAGCTTGTTTGGATGATGAGAATATTGTGGATAATCTTTCATGTCTGAAAGGACAGAACTTTGGGTGGCTGTAGGTAAAAGATATATAAAAAGTCCTTTGTAACACGGGGATAACAAAACTTATAAGCAAACACCAAGTGTGTACTTTAAAGAACTAACCAAACCAGGCTTATACCTGTCAAATCTAATGTTTTTTCTTTCTTCCTTAGAAACTTGGTCCAAACTGTATCTTCTAACAGAGCCAGGGATACCACTGTCAGTATTTATTTTGTCTTCAAAAGCCTGGATTTTAACTTGGAGCTTTTCGTGGTCTTCTTTTTCAGCTCCCACGAGCTTGGTTTCTTTAATCCTCTCAGGGAATTCAACTTCAGCACTGATTTTTCTCCTACAGGAATAGAAATCATTGCATTAGGTGCTGGTCATACACACCCTTCAGAGGAGTATTATTCTCTATTTAACTGCCCCTTATTCGGAACTGAAAACTTTGCCTGGTGACTTTTATTTTCATTAGTCATTTAACAAATATTTATCGAATATTTACTGTGAGCATGGGTCTTTGAAAAAGCTTGTATAGTTTGTTTTCCCAGAAATGTAGAAACTGTAGTGTTTATGTCAACTTTGTATTAAAAATACCTTTTAATGGCCAGGTGCAGTGGCTCACATCTATAACCCTAGCACTCTGGGCGGCCAAGGCAGGTGGATTGCCTAAGCTCAGGAGTTCAAGACCAGCCTGTGTGAGCAAGACCCTATCTCTTAAAAAAAAAAAAAAAAATAGCTGGGTGTTGTGGTGGGTGCTTGTAGTCCCCGCTACTCAGAGGCTGAGACAAGAGGATCTCTTGAGCCCAAGAATTTGAGGTTGTGAGATATGACACCACGGCACTCCAGCCAGGGTGACAAAGTGAGACTCCATCTTAAAAAAAAAAAATAATAATGAAATAAAAACTTAAAAACTTAAAAATATCCTTTACATGTTCAAGGAATAAAAACCAGTTTTTATGGTCATCTATCATATTCTTATCTAGAAACTCTCCAAAAGTATGGCTTTCACATAAAACTCATACCAGACAGTTTCTAGAAAATTTATGTGCCAGTATGCTCATACTAAGATTGATAGAACAAAAACATGTCACATAGACTGTGTAAACTCATGGTTTTATTAATTTTATAGAAATTAGTACAACTTTCACCTTCAAAACAAGAAATAATCTTTCTAAATTTTAAGGTACTGGATGAAAGAGGTTTTCTATAAATGACATAAATGGTTCCAAATATCTTTTATAGTAGAGTTCATAAGCAGCTCTATGGGCCATTAAAATGAACTCTTTTAAGGCAGAGACCCTATATGCATCATTTTGGAACTTTTCTGAGGACCGACAGTGCTAGGGCTGTAGCTAAGAGACTGCAGATGAGCCGCAGAAATATTTCTCTGGTGCTCACTGAGTATGCAGGAAAGTAGTCTGCACCTGTCCCCCTTGTGTGTCTTCTAATGCTAGCTGTTCTGGAACTACTTGAATTGTTATTTAATGACTGCTATCGATCACAATATGTGGTGGTAGAATCAATTCTTTCCTTATAAAGCAAGGGTAAAATGAACTGTTTTTATTCATCACACTCCTGACATCAAATGTCCAGTTTTTTTCCCCCACCTCACATCAACTAATTCTCCAACTCTCTGGACACCAAATGTGAATTGAATACAGTCTTGGCAGTAACTACCCAGAATTAGTTTCAGACTCTGTAGACTGTGCCCAATTCAGATGCCGAAAGCATGGCAATAAAGTTCTGAGATTCTCACTTGCATTCAATAATTCACTAGAACAACTCACAGGATACAGGAAAACACTTCAGCTCATTATTGCTGGTTTATTATAAAGGCTATAACTCAGAAATAGCCCAAATACACATAGGCAAGGTATAGGGAAGGGATGCAAAGCTTCTGTACCCTCTTGGGGTGCACCACCTGCCCGGAAACTTCCCACATTTTGTCCTTTGCAGGTTTTCATGGAGGTCTCATTATGCAGGCAAGATTGATTAAATCTTAGCCATGGATGATGAACTCAGTCTTTATCCCTTTCCTCCTGATCAGAGGTTGGGGGTAAGGGCATTAGGGGATAAGGTAAGTCTGAAATTTCCAACCCTGTAATAATGCTTTGGTCTTTCCAGCCAGCAGTGCCCATCCTGAAGCAAGGAGATGGTACCCAGCCACTAGGCATCTTGTTAGCAGACAGACACTCATCTCTGCAGATTCCAAGGGTTCAGGGGTTGTGTGCCAGGAATGGGGGACAAAGGTAAAACATTTATTTGTCTTTTTATTATTCCACATGGTAATTCCTAGAAATACATTCACCAAGATGGTTTAATGATTTTGTTGCTTTGTCTGTGTGTGCTTATTTTTCCTAGATGTTGAGGATAGAACACCACACTGACAGAAAAACCCTAGCTTTTCAAACACATGACTAGAAGGGCCAAAGGGAACTGGAATAATACCAGAGTCAGAGTGGGAGAAAACTCACTCACATTTTTTTTTTTTTTTTAAACAGCACTCCTTATAAGGAAATACCAATGCAGAAGGGCTGGTGATTACTTTTTTCAGTTACATTGTACCCTTCCTGGCACAGTGGGTACTGGGGAAGGTGAGGTGGCAGAGTTGGATACTGAACCTTTTCTGCCTAGCTCAGAGAGCAGTGCTGGCCTTGAGGGAGGGTTGGTGGTTATAGAATTACAAGTGGTCAGAACCCCCTGTAAGTCCAGCTCAAGGACAACTCTGTGGGATGGTTCAAGGTGGGAAGGAGAGTTGATATCTATTAGGTAACAAGGCAATTGTTTACTGCCTAATAAACTGTTGCTGACTCATATTTAAAATTAAAATTAAAAAAAAATTTACTTACATAATTCATATAGATTGTCTATGGCTTTACATAATGTTCATTTATCTACCTAATACCATGCTTGGATGAAATATCAAGTCCATTACAAGAGCTAGCACATGGGAATAAAGGCTAATCCTGAAAACAATTTTTTTTCGGACATATGTGATACTGGCTACACATAAATAGATGGAGGGCTTTGACATCTTTGAGCCATAAGATTCTAGATCTATTACAAATGAAACCAAGATAATGCCATCACTGGTTGGTATTTTACAAGCCACGATTACCAAGGTTAATTTTAAAAGATCTAATAAACATTCTTAACACAAGAAGTTTGGTGGAGTATTATTCTCTAACCATAACAGTCCTTGCAAAGTCACCAAACTAAAGTATTTCTGGTTCCTTGGACCCTAATCGCATGTCAAAAATAAAAGGTAACCTGTTTTGCCACTTGTACTTTATAGCTGTGGAAAAAGACAACTATACTTTTATAATTTCTACAGCTGGGATCATGAAAACTTAAAAAATTCACAAAGCAAAAAGCACCGTCTAAAATGCATGCCTAAGATATTGAGCATTACACAACTTTTTACATTTATATTTCATTTTATTTTTTAGGGATAGGACCCTACTGTCCGGGATGAACTTGAATTTCTTAGCTCAAGAGATTTCTCACACCTCAGCCTGCCGAGTAGTTGGGGCTATAGGCAAAAGCCGATGTGCTCAGGTGTACAAATTTTGAATCTCAAAATATATGAATTGTTAGAGGAACAATTTCTCACAAATGTACTATTCTTTTCCTTACTGTACAAAACTCTGGGTTATAACAATGGTCGTAATAGTCACGTTTTCTTCTAAAACTTCAAATTTCATATGTTTGTAGGATTAGAGGTATAATTTTATGAAATCCATTTCTGATTTTAAAACTTTTTTACTTTTGGAGATCTTTCATTTGTTATACTTTTTATATCAGTTTCAGCTTGGTATAGCCTTTTCATCAATTTCAACATCTACAAAATGGGGATAATAACTGTATATTATTATCCAGGGGGATTGCTGGAAAGATTAAATGACAGAATCAGTGTGAATCACCATTCCTAGCACTTAACAGGCAGATGCCAGATGCCAGGTTTTCTTACTATGAGGCTTTAGGAGTGGGGTGGTCACTCAGCCCCTTTCTTTGCTTGTGTCTGCAGTGACTGAATGAGGCTGAGCTCCAGTAGCTGTGCCCTCCTAAGGAGACTTTGAGCATGACAGAAGTTACAGAGTGATCCCTACAGATCCACTAACCGGGGAAGAGGCAGGTGTGATGCCTCTAGCAGTGATTTTCAACCTGGGTGCTGCGGCACACTGGGGTACCATGAGAGGATCTTAGGTGAGCCACGGAAATTTAAAAAAAAAATTTTTTTTTATTGTTGTGAATTCATTGAGGGTACAATAAGCCAGGTTACACTGATTGCATTTGTTAGGTAAAGTCCCCCTTGCAATTCTGTCTTGCCCCCCAAAGGTGTGGCACACACCAAGGCTCCACCTCCTCACTCCTTCCCTCCCTCTGCTCTTCCTTTCCCTACCCCTCCCTCCTTCTTTCTCTCTCTGCTCTCCCCTTCCCCACCCCCACCATGACCTTAATTGTCATTAATTGTCCTCATATCAAAATTGAGGACATAGGATTCATGTTTCTCCATTCTTGTGATGCTTTACTAAGAATAATGTCTTCCATTTCCATCCAGGTTAATACGAAGGATGTAAAGTCTCCATTT